>CAMRHE010000160.1:3190000-3380000 GCA_947044405.1 Leptodactylus fallax
CTATGACTGTAGGTCCATCTATCTATCTATCTATCTATCTACCTATCTATGTTGTCTTATTTATGTACTAGGTCCATCTATCTATCTATCTATCTATCTACCTATCTATGTTGTCTTATTTATGTACTAGGTCTATCTATCTATTTATCTATCTATCTATCTATCTATCTATCTACCTTATAGCTATCCATCTATCTTGTATCTATGTACCATATCTACCTATAATCTCCAATCTTCTTCTATCCTTTGCCTTTTTGTGTTGCTATTCACTGCATACTTGTTGCCTTTTAGTCATAAATAGCTAAATGAATCTGACCCTGTTTGTGAAGGGTTTGTATCTTAAATTAAAAAAAGAGATCTCAGGGGACTACAAATCCCCCCTGTCCTAAAGCGTCCAGCTTCACACATAAAATGTTACATGTGTCAATGAGGGCAGCTTATAAAGCTCATGTTTAATTACTTCTCTTTGTCCTCCTCTCCACAACACAATTATTTGCTTTTCATGAGCAAACCTAATCCTTCATGGTCTAAATTACCCTAATATTCAATATTCCTTCCCTGTCCGGCTCCCAGTGGGAGGCTGCATGGTAGCATCTGTGCCAGCATATGTTAGGCAGCACTGAGAGGGGTCACTAACTCATTTTGTCAGAGCCTATCCTATCACCAAAGAGACAGCATCAACACATATTCCACAAAATACTCTTCTGTCTTTGCCAATAAACTTGCTTCACTGAACCTTAACCCGCTGGCATCCTGTAGCTTCTGATACCTCTATGGCTTCTCAGCACAAAGTAGATTTTCGCAGAATATAGAAGTGAATATCGCAGAACACAAAGTGTTAATTCACATATAGCAAGACGTCTTTTCTTTTTGTCTGGGATTTCCGCTAGCGTGCCGGAATAATCAGTCACAATCCCTCCTTTTTTTTTTGCATCTGTGTAGCTTAATAAAGAATCAATATAACTTCAGCCCCCCAAAGGAATGGGTCTGCCCTCTGCACAATATAGTCCATGGTTCAGCTGACACGGAGAGAGTATCATGAAAGGAAAATGTACACAGGCATTTATGTCAGCTGTCTCGCTCCTTATTAGACCCGAGGAAATATTTGATTACAAGGAGTGAGGAGGAGGAGTCCGCGGATCTATTTCTTACAAATACAATTTGCCATCTGTTGTGAGCTGGTGTAGAGAAATTGTGTCCAGAATGGAAGGACCTGTAAAATTTTACTATATTATATGGTTCATGAATGCAGCCGAGTGACTAGTAAGCAAGGGCGTTGTACAGTTGATGTACAAGTACCATCCATGGGGATGTCCAAGGTCGTGTCTTCTGACATATCTATTTTGGTCAACATGAACTAATTCTGGAGCATTTTTTATAATTTCATATTGGGCTGTCCCTTTATCCCTAAACAGTCTGACACTGTCCATCAGCACTGACTGGAGATGAGTAAACCGGTTTGTAAATAGAAAGATTCCTTGCAAATTTTACCAAAATCCTATTCCTCAGACTCCAGAGTATAATTGGATGCCAAGGGGAGATACAGTAAAAAATAAAAATTCTGATACTCACCTTCCCTCACCTCTCTTTGGCCCCCTTACATCATGTAGTGCTTATTCCCCATCTTTGGTCCTCATAGGCCTCAGTTGTCCCCTAGAGTCTGTGACATCACAGAAGAGATACGAAGAGAACAGAAGATGCACCTGATGCCACAAGGAAGACAGGAGAGGTGAGTATCAGCATTTTTTATTTTACTGCCAATCCCCCCCACATCTCTGGGATCTCTACTTATTATACTCTAGGGTCTGAAGAAATCCTGGAGCACAATGCGGTATACCTCATATGGACATTTGATTCCTTTATTTTACTTTATTCCTCTATTTGCCTGTGAAAAATCTACCATATTGACATAATTCTCCTTTCCTCCTTATGGACATCTGGGAATTACAGGAGCCGAATGCATCTACAATTATTGTCTTGGTCTAAATGGTTTCTAATTCCCTATAGGTGTGGGGGAGTCAGTCGCGACTGATCGAACTGCATTTTTGTTGGGATTGAAGGTGTCGTAGTTTACAGTTTTCTTTCTTTCCTTGGATTATATTGACATGCTTTACACCTCATTTATTAACTGTTTAGACATTTTCTGACAGTCTATGTGCCTGGAAGGACAGCTGAGTTTACCCAAAAAGGATCTAGGCTTATCTGGAAAGGGGCAGAGCTGTAACATTGTGACCCAAAAATGCACCAAAATATTGATGCATTTTTTTTGTCTGAACCTAAACCAAATTATATACTGTATGGTGGAACTTGGTGTAAACAATGCACCAGATTTATCATACAGGATCAGTCTCGGTGATAAATTTTGTCTAGTCCAAGATTGCCCTGTCTAAAAATTAGTTAGAATTAGTAAATCTGACCCACTGTCTTTTTTATCGTAAGAAGTCCCAGGTGCAGTAGGGTCTTGACCCAAGAGTATGGTACTCCAGTCAATGCTCTTCATTCATGACTTATTTAATCCAAGTTCTATGACATTTTAGTCCTATAGACCTTCCTATAGACACAATTGCTGGACAATAAATTGGAAGGGCTTGACTCTATAGAGAAGTGGGAAAATTGTGTAGGAGTGGCACCATTACTACACAGAACTGTATTTCCTGAGATTCCCACCTGTATTATGCAGCAGTCATGTCTGAGGAAGATTCATGCGAGGGAAACATCACATAATTTGGACTACCTCCTAAATAAAATCTAAATGAACAGCATTGACTGGAGTGTGGAGTTCTTCTTTCTCATGTAAGTACACATCCTTTTGCCAAATCAGCTCTCCTATGTCCCGACCTAATTAAAAAAAATGTCCCCCAGGATATTGGTCTCCATCACTGCCCCTCCGCCACCACAATATAATGGTCGGATCAATGGTCCCCGTACAGTATAGGGGACCAGTGAAGGTTCCACTATATGGGGGGGGGGAATAGTGAACGGGGTCACTGCATGGGGGGGACAGTGAATGGGACACTGTATAGGGGGAATAGTAAAGGGGCCACTGTATGAGCCATATAGTAGCCCCTTCACTAGTCCCCCCTATAGCAGTACTAGGTAATTTCTTACCTGTATGCTCCCCAGTCCTGCTCCTTCTTGCTCCAGGCGCACTGTTCTGACGTCATGTGCGCCCAGGACAGGAAGAAGCAGGAGGCACCAGAGAGCAGTCAGGTAAGTATTGGTGCTTAGCTTGTAGGCCACAGGCTAAATGTGGCCTGTGGCCTACAAGCCTGTGAGTGGTAGAGCAGGAAGCAAGTAGCAGTATCGGGTTGGTGGCGCCACTGCTCCCTGGGTTTGCGATCCGGTTGTTAAAACTGGATTGCAAAACTGAGGAGAACCTGGCTGCATCACTTACCTCTCCCCGCTCCTGCTCGCGGCCTCTCCTCTTCTCTCTTCAGCCTGGGCCCTATGCGTTGCGATGACATAATGAGCGGCATACGGCAGGCCCCCTGGCCAGGAGCGGGGAGAGGTAAATGAATAGGGGCCATTACCGCACCTCCACTGCCTATTAAAAAAAAGCAGTGGGGGTCCGGTACGGCCCAATAAAGGCACCGGTCCTCGGGTAGGCCAGTCCGACCCTGTCCACCACCAGTCATGCTCACATTTGGCCTGGCTGTGATCAGGGTGAATGCACAATGAGGGGAAAGGACCCCCTATTCTCAGGATCATGGGGGTCTCAGTGATTAGACCCCCACTGAATAGGTATTTATACTCTAGCTATCTTATGGATAGAGGATAAATGCTTTTTGTGGCATAACTCCTTTAAAGAGGACCTTTCTCCACCTCCACCAGTTCACATTCTTAGCATCTGTTAATAGGCACAAGCTCCATTGATATTGGCACAGTTGGAATTTTTTCTCTGTGGTTGGTGGAGGTGCTGAAAGGTCCTCTTTAATGGGAGTCTATGGACAACTCAACATATCTATTGGGAGCTTTCCTGCTTCATACATCGAATGTTAGTAAAAAAAAAGAAGTCAAGAGTCAAAAGTTAAAACATTTTCTTGCTGCAGCTGGTGATCAAGCACCAGATAGCAAAGAGACAGTTTTAACCCAGTAACCGGCCTTTACATATGCCCCTGCTAAATTAAAGTTTATTATCACTTGAGAGACAATTGTCTTTCCTCTGGAGGAGAGCTCATTTGCATATTTTACCCCAAAGGAACATTACTTGTAAGGCTAAGGCCCCACGTTGCCAAAATGCCGCTTATTTTGTTGCAGTGCTTGCTGCGTCTCTTCAGACTCTAGAGTATAATAGCAGAGAAGGTATGTAAAAATAAAGAAAAAGTTGTCCTTTTCTGGTCTCCTCTGCAGCAAACCTACAACATTCTGGTCTTCTTCTTGGGCTTTAGCAGTCACATGGCCCAAGTGCTCTGGGAGGAGAATAAGATGGAGTATGGTCTTGGAAGAAGACTGGAACACTGGAGGATGCCCAGGAAAAGTCGGTAAATGTTTTTCTCATTTTTACTTCCCTTTAATGCCTCCTAAAATGGACAGCAAAATGTTGGCCCCCTGGACCAGAAATTTTTGGGAATCTTGCAAAGAACCCAGCTTTTTACGAACTGATCTAGTACTGACAAGGGACAAGAAGCTGTAAATGGCTAAAGCTGATGTCTGGTAGGGATTATATACACGTGAACAAAATTGTTGGTACCCCTCGTTTAATGAAAGAAAAACCCACAATGGTCACAGAAATAACTTGAATCTGACAGACCGGAATTTGCCAAACTACATGTTGACAAGCCACAAAGCTTCTGGGAGAATGTCCTATGGACAGATGAGACAAAAATTGAAATTTTTGGCAAGGCACATCAGCTCTATGTTCACAGACGGAAAAATGAAGCATATCTTGAAAAGAACACTGTCCCTACTGTGAAACATGGAGGAGGCTCTGTTATGTTCTGGGGCTGCTTTGCTGCATCTGGCACAGAGTGTCTTGAATCTGTGCAGGGTACAATAAAATCTCAAGACTATCAAGGGATTCTAGAGAGAAATGTGCTGCCCAGTGTCAGAAAGCTTGGTCTCAGTCGCAGGCCATGGGTCTTGCAACAGGATAATGACCCAAAACACACAGCTAAAAACACCTAAGAATGACTAAGAGTAAAACATTGGACTATTCTGAAGTGGCCTTCTATGAGCCCTGACCTAAATCCTATTGAGCATCTTTGGAAGGAGCTGAAACATGCCGTCTGGAAAAGGCATCCTACAAACCCGAGACAACTGGAGCAGTTTGGTCATGAGGAGTGGCCAAAATACCTGTTGAGAGGTGCAGAAGTCTCACTGACAGTTAAAGGAATCGTTTGATTGCAGTGATTGCCTCAACCTGCACACTTCTTCAGGGAGGTCCGCTCTCTCTTTTCTTGCTATGTCTGGAAACGTAAGAGCCTGAGATTAGCTCACTCTCTTTTAGTGAGAGGGAAGCACAGGGGGGGAATGGGTTTACCAGATGTACAGGCATACTACAACGCAAACCAACTCACACGTTGGCTGGAATTGGTCAATCCCATTAGAAATGTGCCAGTCTCCCTCTTCCTGAGAGCTGCCTTTGGTTTGAGTTTTCTTTGAGATCTGTGGCTTAGTGGGCAAGCACCCAGATATAGAAGAGGAGCCAGTCCTATGTTGATGGGCCCATCTCATGTTTGGGCATGATTCCAATCCTCCTTGGCACCCTTCCCATCCTGAGCCATGCCGCTGTCCTTGATCCTGGAGGTCCTCTCAATGTCCAGCCTGAGAGATCTCTGGTCCACGTTAGATAACCAGACACTTTCATCTCTAGCACAGTATAACCAACCATTAACTGATCAACAATGTAGGGATCTCACTGGGCTTCAGAAACTTACCTCACTCCACTTTACACACCTCACTCGCCTATGCTCATTCCTTAAGATGAAGCACCAGATTAGGGTTGAGTCCACAGACTTTGAAAGGTTGCTTTTAGCCCCCCTTCCGAAACTTAGGAAAGTCTCCCATGTTTACCACACCTATATTGTACAACAGGAGCTCACAAGACCGGCTTTCCTGCACTCTTGGGAGAAGGCACTTGGTATCTCTCTAACGGATGATCAGGTTAAGATTGTCCTGTCCAACTCACATGGTTCTTCTAACTGCATTAGAATCCAAGAAAACCACTACAAATTATTGACTCGGTGGTATAAAACACCGGAGTGGTTGCATGCTTACAACTTACTAAACATTGACCAATGCTGGCGCTGTAACCAGGATGTCGGCTCCCTTTCCCACATATGGTGGTCATGCCCGGTTTTGGCCTTATACTGGAAAGCGGTTGAATCCACAGTACAGCAGATCTCTATCTCTAAGTTTCAGATATCACTTACTCAGATCGCCTTAGCATTGCCTGATACGGTTTTTAAATCGTCCAAGCAAGACCTTATAACTCATCTGCTCGCAGCTGCTAAATTCTTGATTCCCCAGAAGTGGTTGCAGACTGAGCCACCTACTCATGCGGAGAGGCTGGCTAGGGTGAATCAAATCTGTAGATTTGAGGAGCTCTCTAGTTGGGCCATGGGCTCCCGTAGCAAGTTTCTAATGACGTGGACTCCCTGGCTCAGATTCTTAGGTCGAATATAAACTCTCCCTCTCCCCTAATGTTCTAGGTGCCCTCTGGTGAGCTCTTGTTCCAGATATTTATGTTGAATCTATGCTTTGTCCAGATACTTATGTTAAGTCTATGCTCTGCTCACTCTTATGTTGAACCTATGCTTTGTTTGTTTATTTGACTATTTGCACCTCCCTAGGAGCCACCGTACTGGGGTCTGCTGCTGCTGCTGGGCGCGGGTACGCTGCCATATACCATGCTCTGTAATTCTGCCTTCTTGGGTAGTGAGGCGCAGACATAGTCCCTTTTCTGTTGCTTCTTGTCGCTTCCCCCTTAAGTTACTGACGTTGACAGTCCTTAATGTCTTTCCCTCTTCTCCCTCACCACAGTCCCCCCCCTTCTTTCCGTCCCCCCTTTTTTAAAATTAAAATTGAAAATGACGTATATTGCTTTGTTTCACACTGCCGCATTGACTTAAGCGGCATGTTATCGTTAGGCCTTCGCTTTTATGATGTTTCTCTTTTTACTGTACCTACCGATTATACGATAAATAAAGATTAAAAAAAAAAAAAAAAAGATTGTGCAACAAAATATTGAGTTAAGGGAACCATCATTTCTGTCCAGGCCTGTTTCATGAGTTTTCTTTTTTTTTTAAATTCTGTTGAAGCCTGGTTGGAAAGCAATGTCTGACTTTCATTTGTTCATTTTCATCAAATTTTTATATATTATTACTTTTGTCAGATTCAAGTTATTTCTGTGACCATTGTGGGTTTTTCTTTCATTAAACGAGGGGTACCAATGATTTTGTCCACGTGTGTATCACTCTATTATGGGTGTTACGTACAGGGCAGCCACCTGTAAGTAATACCATGTTTCTCCAAAAATAAGACCTAACGCGAAAATAAGCCCTAGCTATATTTTCCAGGTTTTTTGGTGTAGGCTTGAAATATAAGCCCTACTCCAAAAATAAGCCCTAGCTAATTTAACCCCTTCCCGACATCTGCCGTACGATTACAGCGATGCCGGATCCTTAAAGATGACGGCCGCTCTGCTGCAGAGCAGCTACCATAGCTGCCGTACCGCGGAGACCCGAAGTTAATGCCCGCGATCAGTTTCTACCCTGATCACGGGCATTGTTCAGCTTGACCCCCCCCCCCCTCCTTCCCAGCAAAGTAGAACAACCCGGAGTTAATGCCTGCGATCAGAGTGGACTCTGACCGCGGGCATTGCTAAGTGTGACCTCCGCGCTTTCCCCCCCACGCAGTCCCTAGGGTCGGTCCCAACCGCCAATAGCTACTATACTATAGCTACAGTCCCTATACCCCCCCCCAAAGCAGAGCAACTATCTCCGGGGCCGATCCCCACTGGCCCCGTACCTTTCACGTTGCAGGTCGGCTCCCGCGTGGCGAGATCGCGAGAGCCGACCTCTTCCAATGACAGCCAAGAACCTTGGCTCCCAGGCCTGTCATAGAAATATTACTATTGAGGTCCAGCCTCAATAGTAATGTAGATAATCTCCCATAGACTGTAATAGGTTGTATTGCAGTCTATGGGATGTCTGCAGGTTCAAGCACCCTAGGAGGGGTTAATAGTAAAAGAAAAACAAAAAAAAAAAGTTAAAAAAAAAAAAAAAAAAAACAAAACAATAAAAGTTCAAGCCCCCCCCCCCCACTTTCACTAGAATACATATAAATTTAAATATTACTGTGAAACAAATACACATTAGGAATCCTTGTGTACGAAAACGCCCGGTCTACAAACTTATAAAAATATTTTACCTCTATGATGAATGCCGGAGCGAAAAAAAAAAATCAAAAGTGCCGAACTGCTGTTTTTTCGCTGTTTCACCTCTGATAAAAGTTGAAATAAAAAGCGATCAAATGTCTGATTGTTGTTCATGGAAAAAATTAAGACCTACCCCGAAAATAAGCCCTAGCCTTTTTTTCGGAGCCAAAAATAATATAAGACCGTGTCTTATTTTCGGAGAAACACGGTACTAGAATTTTTTTCTCCCCTTCTGAAGAGCTAATTTACATTTCTCATGACCATATCAAGCAGTTTGAAAAACTACAACAATTTATATAGAGTTGATATCAGCGTTCTGACATCACTGCCCATCAGTTATAAGGTCCGGTATCACTATACTTTATTATGGTTTTATATCTCAGAATATTCCCCATCTTCCCTAAGTAATTGTTCGCACACAGCCTTGAAGACCAGACCTTATTGTTAAAGCAGCACATAATCAAAATGGCATTTTCTGTTGTATATAACTCCATTAAGAGCAGACAAGAACCTCTTCTTACTATTTATGTTTCTGGCTGTAGCCTTTATATCTGAATGGATGTTGTGAGCATTATTTAAGATTGTATTTTACATGCTTTTAACTAAAATGCTAAGTAAACTGTCAGCACTGTATAAAAATAAATTACAGCTACAAATAAAAATATTCACTTCTGCTTCCAGGCTGTCAGTGTCCTAATGCTAAATGTTACTTTTCATCTGTAAGTTATCAAATGTTACTCTTTAGCAAATGCGTGGCCAATTACACAAAGCTGCTCGATAAAAGTATGTTAATCCAGTGCAGTATCTCAATTGGTACAAATACAGCATATTATCCCCAAATAAGTAGGCTTTAAAATGTAGCGGGATATTATGATTTATCTCTGGACCTCTCATGTTTTTTTTTTAACCAAACCCTTACAAATGCTATATTCTCATTATAATTACTAATATTATTATTGTTTAGGAGTAGTAGTATTTTTCTAAGGTTATATACACACAACCAAGCCAAGACTCGTCCATATGACCATAGGATCCATACAGCATAGGATCGTTTTCATCATGGACCCATTCACCTCAGTGGTTGAATCAGGTCCGTGAAAATGTTCCCATTGTTCCGAACTGTGAAAATTTAGGGACACCTAATAGTAGTAGTGGTATTTTGGTACAAATACAGCATATTATCCCCAAATAGGTAGGCTTTAAAATGCAGGGGGATATTATGATTTATCTCAGGACCTCTCATGTTTATCATGTTTTTCTTTAACCATACCCTTCTCTTACAAATGCTATATTCTCATTATTATTACTAATATTATTTAGCAGTAATAGTATTTTTCGAAAATTATATAGACACGACTGAGCCGAGACTCATCCATGTGACCATAGGATCCATGCAGCACCCATTTTTATCATGGACCCATTCACCTCAATGGGTGAACTGGGTCCATAAAAATGGTCCCAATGGTCCGGTTTGTGAAAAATTAGGGACATCTAATAGAGTAGTAATGGTAGTAGTAGAAGTGTTTCAAAACAAATATAGCATACAATCCCCAAATAAGTAGGCTTTAAAATGCAGGGGGTATTAGGATTTATCTCCGGAACTCTCATGTTTATCAGGTTTTCTTTAACCAAACCCTCATTATTACTACTATTATTTTTATTTAGGAGTAGTAGTATTTTTCTAAGGTTATATACACACAACCGAGCCAAGATTCGCCCATGTGAAAATGGAATCCGTGCAGCACCCAATTTCATCATGGACCCATTCACCTCACTTGGTGAATCAGGTATGTGAAAATGGTCCCAATGGTCCGATCTGTGAAAAATTAGGGACACCTAATAGTAGTGGTAATAGTAGTAGTATTTTTGTACAAATATAGTACATTATCCCCAAATAAGTAGGCTTTAAAATGCAGGGGAATATTATGATTTATCTCAGGACCTCTCATGTTTATCATGTTTTTCTTTAATCAAACCCTACTCTTACAAATGCTATATTCTCATTATTACTATTATTAATTCTATTTAGTATTAGTAGTATTTCTCTAAGGTTATATACACATGACTAAGTCAAGACTCGTCCATGTGAGCATAGGATCCTCGCAAGACCATTTTTATCATGGACCCATTCACATAAATGAGTCAGATCTGTAAAAGATTAGAGACGGCTCATAGTAGTATTAGTAGTAGTAGTATTTTGATACAAATACAGTACATTATTCCAAAATAAGTAGGCTTTAAAATGCAGCGAGATATCCCAACAAGGCTGCGATATCAGCAAAGAGCCATGTTTTGGGCCGGAATCATGGGGGAGAGCTGGTAGGCCTCTTTAGGGTCCCTGAAGGTGTGGAAATTACCTCTACAAAGTATATAGAGTTTCTGACTGACCACTTCCTTCTATGATACTCAGAGGCGTAGCTAGGGGTTCAGCACAAGAGGGGCGAACATGTCCAAGTGGGCCCCCAACTTGGACATGTTCGTATACCGATACTATCAGTATACAGTGAGCGTATAGTGGTATATAGCAGCTCTACACAGGGCTCTGCAGACGATTTAGGTGAATACAGGGCAGTAGCATTTAGTGACTTACCGGTGACGTCTCTGACCAATCCTTCACACTTCCCATCTCTTTCATCTGGACGGCCATGACCACTTCTTCCAGTCTCTGTAAAGTTTGCAACACAGACATCTTTGGCTCCTCACTTTTCCAGGCACCTGACCCACATTGTCCTCACCTACACAAAGCCCCCATCCTGCTGCTACCCCAATTATAAAATATATAATATAACCCCCTATAATGAATAATACCCCCAAGTGCATCTTTAAGTTAATAACTTCCCTGTACACCCCTTTAAATAGTGCCCCTTATTAATAATGCCCCAGATGTTTCCTAATTAAAAAGGAAAAAAAAAGGGAAAAAAAAATTATTGGGGTTCCAATACCCTGGACCCCCAGGATCCGCCGTTTGAATGAACCATGGTACCTGTGTAAGTGCCGTGACCCCTTCTCTGTTTACATAGTGTTATTCTTTTCATAGCGGCCATGTAATGTAACTACAGCCTCGTCCTATACACGTCTATGTGACAAGGCTGGAATTACATCACACGGTCACTATAAACAGACAGCGTGTGATGTAACCAGACGCCATAGCCCCTTCATACAGCTGATCAGCGGGGAATCACTTATCTCTTATTGATGTTTTATTCTGAGGATAGACCATCAATAAAAATGAGCTAGAAAACTCCTTAAAGAGGACCTTTCACGTCCTCATGTATATGCTGTTTTACATACCGCTAGAAAGCCGACAGCACGCTGAATTCAGCGCACTGCCGGCTTTCCCGGTATGTGCCCCAGAGCTGGAGAAATCGGGGGTCTTATTTTCATGGTTTACTGTCAGAAGGGCGTTCCTGACAGTCTAGCTGCGCTGTGAGGAACGCCCTCCTTGACAGTTCTCGTTCATAGACTTGTACTGGGGGGTGTTCCTCACAGCTCAGCGTCATCGCCGGACAGTAAAGAACGCCCCCTCTAACAGTACAGCGCTATGGGCGAGTACAGTGAGAGGGGGCGTTCCTTATAGCCCAGCGATGACCCTGAGTTGTAAGGAACGCCCCCCCCCCCCCCAGTACAAGTCTATGAACGAGAACTGTCAGGGAGGGCGATCCTCACAGCGCAGCTAGACTGTCAGGAACGCCCTTCTGACAGTAAACCGTGAAACTACGACCCCCAATATCTCCAGCTCCGGGGCACATACCGGGAAAGTCGGCAGTGCGCTGAATTCAGCGTGCTGTTTGCTTTCTAGCGGTATGTAAAACAGCATATACATGAGGACGTGAAAGGTCCTCTTTAAGGCTAAGGCCCCACATGGTGTCCTGCAGCAAAAAAGAGCTGCGGGAAAAACCGCAGCGGCGATGCATCACGGTTTTTCCTGCAGCACTTTGCACAGAAAGTTCGCAGAGGTTTCCTCTGCAGACTTTCTGCTTCAATTATATCTACAGGAAAACCGCCAGCATTTCCGTAGGTATAATTGACATGCTGCAATTTCCAAAACTGCGTCTGTTTTGGAAATCGCAGCGTATCTGCTGCGCATATTTTACTGCAAAGTGGGGATGGGGGGCACATGTGGCGAAACCCCACAGAAACAAACCCGGCATTTAACATCTAATAAATCCCATCCACACATTGCGGAAAAATACGTGCAGCAGACGCACTGCGATTTCCAAAACCGTTGCGGTTATGGAAATTGAAGCATTTCAATTATACCTACAGAAACACTGGCGGTTTCCATATAGGTGTATTGAAATCAGAAAGTCCACAGGGGAAACCTGATTCACCCTGACATAAATACTGCACCTCTAATGGCCCCTTATATAAATAACCTCCCCCTTGTATTAATAATACCTCCTAATAACCTTTATATAAATGACCCCCCATCGTCATAATGCCCCCTAATGAATCTTATATTTCCCCCTCCTATCCACCCCTTATACTATTAATATACCCACAACTAAGCTAAAAAAAACAAAACCAAAAGTCATACTCACCTGCAATGCTGATGAACGTTGTTGTGACGTCATCGCACTGCCCGTGCTGAGAAGCAGACATGGTCTGTGGTCTCGGCGTCCTGTAAATTGCAAGCCTGTATTGGCTTGCGGTTTACAAAACTGTTAAGTTGCAGGATACGTTTTAACTAGATAGGTGTCTGCAGACACCGATCTAGTTAGAAATAAAGGATGTATTAATGGCGGCCCCGGGGTGAGCCCCCAAAAATTCAGTGGGCCCGGGGCAGCCGCCCCCTCTGCCCCCCGCTAGCTACGCCTCTGATGGTACTAAAAGAAGAACCGTGCCTTCTGTAGCAAAATCATCTTCATGTATGACAATTCACTATATCATGTAGCAAAGAATATCAGTAAGTCATTGGCTGCTATAGGCATAACAGAAAAGAGACTCCTTGCGTGGCCACCAGCCTCCTCTGATCTTCACCCTATTGAGACCCTTTGGAGTATCCTCAAGCAAAAGATCTAGGAGGATGAGAGGCAGGTCATATCAAAACAGCAGCTCTGGGAGACTTTTCTGACACCTGCAAAGAGATTCAAGCAGAATCTATCCAAAAACTCACAAGTTCAATGGATGCAAGAATTGTGAAGGTGATATCAAAGAAGGCTCCAATGTTATCATGTAACTTGGCCCTTTAAGACTTTTTTGAAATAGCTTTTGATTTCAGTAAATGAGACATCTTAATGCTGCAAATTCAACAAATGACCATTTTCAGTTCTTCACAACCTATAAAATGTTTAGAAACTCTGTTGTACAGAATAATTTGGAACAATGTAGTGGTTTTTCACTTGCTTCCTTGTACTGCTAGCAGCCCCCAATTACACATACAGTATGTGAGCCAATAATATTAATTTGCTGTATTTAGTGCTATATTGTGACATATTTCACCTCATTGGAATATTATTATTTTGGTGCTAGGATCCATCTTTGTATATTTTTTTTTCTGGGCTTTTACAAAATGTGTTTTCTTATTTGATTTTTTTTTAAATACTGTATTTATAAGACGCACTAGACCATAAGACGCACCTAGGTTTTAGAGGAACACTAGCAGCACAAAAAACTAGAGAGCATTTACCTCTCACGGATCCTGGAACAATTCACATATAAGCATAGATCCTCCAATAGAATTATATAAAACTTAACATTCAATCAAAAAAATGAGTTAAAAATCAACCCCAAAACCAAAAAATGGTGTAAAAAATAATTGGAACGTTCTTACCAGTTCCAGATGGTAGTATAGCATCACACACTTAGGATCACATATTGTTCAGAAGCAGTGGGAACACATGGGGTACAGAAGAACAATACTACAAAAACCCGGTCACCCCAAAATTTAGGTCCCAAGGCTGACCCTAATAACCCTATTATTGCCTCCTTTCCGACGCATTTTGCATCCTACATAGAGGTGCTCATCAGGGGATCTACACAAAAAGAGACAAAATAGGGCACAAATTTCATATCATATGCCAGTCTTAATAAGGGCCAGACTGACATAGTGACTGAAGAGGCTGTAGCTTTTTCATAAATCAGTTGGACATCCTTGCATCAGAAGTTAGGAACTAGCGTAGATTCCATTAAAACTCTCTCCAAAAGTATTAATGAATCTGTTGGGCTGAGTAACCCCCAATCCACATTCACACATGTGGCGAGCTTGGTGTGTTGTAGAGGGATTGATGAATTCCCCCCAGTGTCTATGGGGTAGATGCCAGACTGTGAATGTCCTCCAGCAGGAGTGCAACTTTATTTTATACATTGACCTTTACAAAACATTTGACCTTTTAGTAAAATATCATAAAACTAAGCACATGACCCATATTATACACAATGTTGAGTAATCTGATGTATCATTTCCATACTCAAAATGATCTTTACTCACCTATTCTTCCCAACGTTATGACTTGTCCTTAATCTAAAGCAATTTTCATGAAAGGTTTTATGATTCCTCAAAGTAATGCCTCGAAATGGCTCAAATAAGAAATTGGGTGTTTTCTTCAGTTTTCTAAAATTGCTCAGTCATTTACTAATGCAGTAAACAAAAGTGAAATAAAATGTATACACACTGTACATAAGGCAAATGTAGTAATAGCCAAAGAGCTTGACCAGGGAACAACCTGATTTCAACTACCCGTGGCTTCCATCAACTTTTTTCCATTAAGGTTCTCTAATATAATTATGTTATTTTTCCCAACTATGGGGAGTAGACTCCTTATCTAATAATAGGTCCCATTACGCCATAGATATTATTAGCTGTAGCTGATAAGATAATTGTCTATTTGCCAGCGCTGAATTATATATCCATTTGTTCAGTATGCACTTTCTAGCTCGAAGCAGAATGATGTTGATTAATTGTTGGTCCCCTGAAGGTTTTCTCCAACGGAGAGACATTACTTCAAACACCGAAGGTCTGATTTCCCATGCAGACCTACAATTTTATCATGAAAATCGCAAGAACTTACTGATCTCACCACACTGACAAATAGAATGAAATTCCCGCCACGTTCTCTACATGTGGGGTCTCCGCTAATTGTTTCTTTCTTGATCCTACTTACCAGTTAAGGTGAAAAAGAATAGCCATTTGATTAGCTACAATTATATTTCACGAAAACTGATAACTGGATCAGGAATTAAGGTTATATTTTTTTATATTAAGGTCATTTTTTTTCTTATATCTACTGTATAGACTATGAGATCTATTTCAAATATTTAGTATTTGTATTATTGGCACTCCTTTTTTTCTGGTTACCTGGTCATTGGAAACACTCTGCCTTGTTTAATGTATTTAAAGAGATTTTCTGGCCCCAGATTATTTTTTTTGGATGACCTGTCCATAGGATCTGTGGAGGTCCAACACCCAGAACCCACACAGATCTATTGATTTTGCTGCCTCCGCGTGTCAAAAGGGGATGAAAACAGTCTGCTCCTATTCAAATAATATGAGTGTAGCTGCAGCCCCATCCGCTGTATAGCGGTGGTGCCAGAGTACTGCTTGAATAGGAGCAAAGATTCCTCTCCCGCCACTCCACTGCTGTATCTTCCAGCACCCAGAGGCTTCTGAGACAGCTGATCTGTGCAGGGTCTGGGAGTTGGATCACCACAAGGTTATCAGTCTAAAAAAAAATACATTTGGGGCTGGAAAACCCCTTTAAGGGAATCTATCACGTTAAACATGCATGGTAAACCCCTTTAAGAAACTGCTGGATGAAGTCAGGTAAGTTTACCTTATGTTAAACATGCAGTTTAATCTGTAGACATTGTGGTATAGAGCAGAAGGAGCTGAATAGATTGATATATTCTTTTGTTAGGAAAAGAGTCAGTATAAATAGTTTTTGTTTACATTTCTGCTTAGGAGTCCAGTGGGTGGTCCTACTCACTGCAGGGAATATTGTCAGTCACTAAGTAGGAAGTAGGACCACCCACTGGGCCCCTTAGCTCAGAATGAGGAATTTTAAATGGGGTTTCCAGGGATTATTTTTATTTGCTTCCTTTATGTGTTGAATGTTAGGCCTCCCGGCTGTTTCCAATACCTGGTTGTGTGATCAGTACCAGCGTCTGGCTCCCTCTTCCTCCCTTCTCTCTGTGTTCAATGGTAATATGTGTATATAGGGACTGGCAGACTCCACCATTGTAATAGTAATAGTATCCCCCTTATACACTGATTTTTGTGCCCCAAATGAAGAAAAACTTATCTACAACTATGTCAAGTCATATGTTATAGAAGTGTGGAATATGTCAAGATGCCAAAGAATAGGAGACAGGAGAGCTGGGAGGAGAATATGAGATACACATAATTCTGCACACAACGTGAGCCCTGTGTAGAAATACATAAGTCTTAGAATTAATGGTGGTGGGGCACTGCCACCTATGTGGGGATGGGGCACTATTACCTATGTGTGAGGGCACTATAACTTAGGTAATTGTGCCTCAACCTCATGGGGGAACTGTCACTTATGTGGGTAGTGGGCACTATTACCCATTACCTGTGTATCACTATTAACTGTGAGGGGCATTATAATTTATATGGTTGAGGCAAGGTTACCTATTTGATAGTCACATGGTTGCACTGGTGACTAGGTGGGGGTCACTATTATCATACCTCCGAACTTTTAAAGGACAGAAAGAGGGACAAAATTTAGCTCCACCCACTTCAAAATTGACTCCGCCCATTCCCATCCACTTCTCTACTCTTACAGTCTTCCTAATATTATATGCCCCCACGTTATAATGTTGTCTTCAAATTGACCCCACAGTATAAAGTCTCTCTCCTGGTGCACCCACAGTTTAATGTCCCCCTCATATGCCCCCACAGTTACATGCAGTCCCATGTAGACAGCATTATCCTCTCTCCCTGCTTCAGCTCCACCCAATGTACAGTTGCATGTAAAAAACATTACCTCACCCCCCTCCATTCAGCCACCTTCAACATGCAGTCCCATCTACATCTACTGATCCTTGGGGGTAGTTGATTGAAACTTTGTGTGAAAAGTTGATAAACCCTGTTCTAGTGCTCAGAATGAGCTGGTCTTTTAACCAACTAGCATCCTTAGGCTGAGGCCCCACGTTGCATAAACGCAACTTTTTTTGTTGCAGATTTTGCTGCATTTTTTTGAGCCAAAACCAGGAGTGGATTGAGCAGAAGGGAGAAGTATAAGAACTTCCTATATATTACATTCCTTCTGTAGCTAGTCTTGGCTTTTGCTCAGAAAACCGCAGCAAAATCTGCAACAAAAAAAAGCTGAATTACTTCAAGGTGGGGCTTCAGCCTTGTACTGTGTAGCACAGGAAAAATCCTAGTGCACAGAGCACTGAATCCTTATGTTCAGAACCAGCTGTATTCTAGTGGCAGGGTGAACAAGTCTTTTAGCCCACTAGATTGTAAATGCAATGTTATTTATACAGTAAAATGGCTGCCATAGAAAAAGCAAGAACTCTATACCAAAAATTCTGTTTTTCTGTCACCTCGCCTCTTAATGTGTCCAGGCTGTTCTTGGAATTGCAGCTCAGCCTCATTCACTTGAATAGAAGTGGGGGGAATGGGGGTGCAGGCTGTGTGTGAGCAAGAGGGGGGAATAGGGGTGCAGGCTGTGTGTGAGCAAGAGGGTGACTAGGGGGTGCGGGCTGTGAGTGAGCAATTGGGGGGAATGGGGGTGCAGGCTGTGTGCGAGCAAAAAGGGTGAGTTGGGATGCAGCCTATGTATGAGCACGAAGGGTGACATGAGGGGAACCCCCCATTCCCCCCCTGTCTTGCTCACACACAGCCTGCACCCCCACTTTACCCTCTTGCTCACACCCAGCCTGCACCCCCATGTACCCCTGTTGTTCATACCCAGCCTGCATCCCCATTCCCCCCCTCTTGCTTACACACAGCCTGCACCCCCATTCCCCCCTCTTGCTCACACACAGCCTGCACCCCCATGTACCCCTCTTGCTCACACACAGCCTGCACTCCCATTCCCCACTCTTGCTCACACACAGCCTGCACCCCCATTCCCCCCTCTTGCTCACACATGCTGTGTCTTCTCTGCTCCTTACCTTCCATCAGTCTCCGTTCCCAGCAGAGTCTGATCACATGATCCTTTAGCCCACTAGAACTTAGCATGTTCCCTGAGATAAGAGCCGGTGCATCAGGGCAAAGTTTTTACAAGAGCAAAATACTACAGGGGCATAGCGGGACTTCAGGGGCATTACGGAACAAACCGTAAGCCATCCGGGACGGTGGGACAGCAGTGTAAAATCGTGACTGTCCCGCCGGATGCGGGACTGTTGGGAGCTATGCTATTACCTATGTGGGAGAGCACTATAACTTAGGTAATTTTGCCCCATCCACATGTTTGACGGCTGCATGGGGGAACTACCAGCTATTACCTGTGTATCACTATTAACTATGTTAGGGGGTACTATAACTTATGTGGTTGAGGCACAGTTACCTACTTGATGGTCACATAGGGACACTGTTGACTATGTGGAGGGCAATATTACCTTGCAGGGAACTTTAAAGAACCCCTGGATATTAGTGCTACATCAGTGGGTCACTTAAGCACAAAAGTTACAGAGAGACGAGGCAGCCATTAAATAAGCTGTGAGTAGGGCAGAGGTCAACCTGAACTTTCACATCAGAGCCCATGAGCCTTTATACCCCTGCCTTAAAAGCAAGAGTAGGATAAATGGGAATAAAGAAAATCAACATAAAGAACCATAAAAATGGCTATCCATAAGAGGAAGAAGCATCAATAGGACAATACAGAAAAACCGTGATAACAAGACTAGGAATTGTACAAAGAAAAGAATTCAACACACACAAAAAAGCTAAAATAAACCTATAATGAAGTGCATGTCAATGATGGTAAAGTCTGAAAACATGAAACAATACTGAGAGTGATCCAACGACTCCATCAACTTGCGTGCACTCCTATATTGTACGCTCAAGCGATTGGAATATTTTTCTCCTAGACAAGGGTCAATGTAATTAGCATATTTGCATAAAATAACAGTAATTATAGGATTAACAATTTTAGTGGAGCACAGTCTCATCCATTGTTTATTCCCACTTCATCGCCACCTTCTACCATGTACAACTCGAGAATGAGATTACAAATTCCAGGCTTCTGCTTCTTCTTTGCTAGAGAACTCTTGTGAGGCGCGGCTCATATGTTAGTGTTCGCCTACAATATTGATTCATCACTAAAAAGACTAATTGGTTGTGTCCTTGTTCATTTCCATCTAGACATATTAGGAACGCTGATTGTGTTCATTAGTAGAGTCAGGCATGGAAATCGCAGACACCAGAATTGTTTTACTTTTACGGTGCTGGTGTTTGTGTTCTGGTTTCTTAGCCAGAAGTGTTTGAATTTTTTTGCTTTTTGTATTATTTATACCACTTTCTAGTCTACAGCATGTAAAGTTGGAGCTGTCCAAATACTTTCATATACTATAGAACATAAATTAGGGAACCTGTTAGGTGGTTTTTCCACCCTTAACTGACCCCAGCATTTGTAGCACCAAGTAATGATCGTCTATGGTCATTCACTAAGTTTTCTGCTACCGAAAAGTCAAGTTATAAGCTTGTAAAACCTTATGCAAATTTACCTTTACTAGTCACAGGGGGCATGTAGTCATGTGTAGTTACTCGATCACACCCAACGAGGTCGGCATTTAGGTAGGGTATCAGGTTGATGTTGGACATTGAGGGACATGTCAGTGACATCTCACAGGGTGTGATCTAGTGCAATGACTACATGACCAGTGGTGTAAATACCGGGGTAGCAGGGGTAGCGGCTGCCATAGTATGCGGGACATTAGGGGGCCCGACGGGCCCCAGATGCTTTTTTTTTTTTTAATAGGCCATTACCTGCTGGAGTAACCCCAGCAGGTAATGGCCCCTATTTACTTACCAATCCCCGCTCCTGCTCACGGCCACCTGCGCTTCCCCTTCTGCGGAAGCGGAGGCAGCTGTGAGCAGGAGCAGAGATCAGTAAGTAAGGCCACAGGACCTGTGGACCCCACATCTACTGCTATCATACTCTGGGTTCTTTTCAGACCCCGTAGTATAATGATCGGAGGCCCAGGGGAGGTGAGGGAACATAAAAAACACTGTTACTCACCTCTCCTGCGCTCCGGCAGGCTTTGGGCCTGTTTGGTGACGTCCCAGACGTCAGCCGATGTCATTATGCGTCGTGACACTGGCCTGGCTCACGCGATGTCTGGTCCAACATTGAAAGTTGCGGGGAGTGCGTCGGAGCCAGGGAGAGGTAAGTAACATTGGCTTTTATGTTTGTATCCTCCCCTGGGTTTCCAATCATTATACTCTGGGGTCTGAAAAGACCCCAGAGTGTAATAATTGTTCATGGGTCAAATGTTCGCCTTGGGGCCCAGCCATTCCTAGTTACACCACTGTACATGACTAAATGAAGCTGCTTCCCGCCACCTTGACTAGTAAAGGTAAATTTACCTACGACAATCTAAAGTTTTAAAAGTATAACTTGACTTTTCAGCAACAGAAAGCTTAGTGAGAGACACCATGGGGAAGGTCATTACTTGATGCTGCACAAACTGGGGCCAGTTTAGGGTGGAACAAATAGGCTCCAGTCCATCGTACTCCTAATCATCTCAGACAGGAGATCCTGTTGCTCCTATACTATTTTTAAGATTCCAGTATTTAAATGTGTATAAGACCTATCTGAATTTTTTGACCCAACCCCCTTGCCTCCAGGGGCATCTTAATAGTTTTTTTTACGATACTGCCTTGATATTACTATTGACTGTATGCGTTGTGAAAAAAAAGTTTGAGAACAAATGCAAGCCTGCAGAAAGCAGCTCGCGCAAAAATACCTACATTACAAAAAAAACGTTCTTAATATGTTAGAAGAGCAATTTCTCAAATATTATGAATTTCCAAGAAATGCCACATAAATACAGTTTTTGCGTTCCATCCCCGAGTTATTTATGTAAGTAGCCGCTGCTGATTACTAAACATCTGTCATGTCTTTAGCTGTAGCTCTATGGCACTTTAGAAGAGGACTTTAAAAACAAGACTTATCATAAATTATGGTTATTATCGCCTTTTATTTTTGAAAACATATTCAGTAGCTCTCTATGATGGGAGAAATATGCAAAACTGTACATTTAAAGAACAAGTAAACCCATTATTGAGCATCAATACTAAAGAATGTATGCTATTACATTAAATAATATGTCTGAAATAACTAAAGTGTTTGTATTTTATACTTAACTAAATCTGTCCAGCTCGCTCTCTTCTATCATTTCGCAAGAAGTTGACAGGTTGTCTGGAAGAGTAGTATTGAAAAATACTAAAAAATTCAAGTTAGAACTCAGAATTGGGTTTTCAAAGAGGTTCCAATACACTTAGGAGAGAGACAACTGTAGGTGTGATTTACGATAGGGATGGTCAAAGTTATGTGTCGCCAAAAAGTTACCTACTTTTAATCAAGTTTTATGTTAAACATATTTTTAATGGAGACCTTTCGTGTCCTCTAACATTGGCAGCATTATAGACCGCTGAAAAGATGACAGTGTCAAGTGGGTGGTCCTAAACTGCCACTGCATAGGCATACATTTTAAATAACATCTTAACCAGCCACCATTAGGGGGAGCTATTATATATCATTAGAAAGATGACATTGCACTGAATTCCGTGCCCTGTCATCTCCACTGGTATGCGCACCGGTTGCAGAGATATCAGTGCCGTTAGTTTCGACACCTATAACACTGTCAGAAGGGCCAGCTTCAAAGCTGAGCCACCCTGATGGTACTCTTCCATAGTCTAGTACTGCAACCAGGGCAGATACCGGCAAAGCTGAATTCATCTCACTGTTAGCTTTCCAGCTGTATATAACACTGCCAATGTTATATGACATGAAGGGTCCTGAATAAAGAAATTTTGGTGAGGTTTTTACACATTTTTCATGTTATTATATTTGAAAAAAATTCTTAAAAATCCGGACTCTGGCCACTAAGCCAAGTTATACACTGAGACTTCCTGTTTTCTGTAGGTTTCTTTGCGGCAGCCCCTCACACACTGATGATCACAGCTATCATGTATATGTAGATAAAGCACAGAATCCACCAGTTACAATAGCTGATTTTACAGCTTATTTACTCCCCCCTCTGTGCAATGACTTCATTCAGAGATCACAGAGCATGGCTACAAAACTCTCCCAAAGAAGTCAGTAGGTTCTGCTCCAGCCCATTGTGTCTTGGTCCATCTCCAGGATGGACAGGACAGGAACTCACAAACTATTTTAGGCTTAGTGGCAAGAGTTGGAATTGCAAGATTTTTGAATTTTTTTCAAAATATAGATAATAAAATAGAATACTAAAAACAATGTCTCCAAAATTCTTTAAAATATAGGTCCTTTCCTGGTGATACCCTCCCTTCACATATCAAGGGTAAGGTTCAAAGTGAGATTTAGAATTTTTTTTTAGTGACTTCAATTCCCTCCCAATGGCAGGATCCCTGGTGGCAATGGAATTCTATTTGAGCTATACAAAATAACTCTAGATTATTTTGGGGTTTTCGCCTCCCAGGACCTTCAGTTACCAAACTCCATGAATGTGGCTGCCATTACCTTAATAGAGAAGTTGGAGAAAGACCCTGATGATCAAACTGGCTTTATTAAGGGAAAGTCAACCTGCCAAAGATTGCAGTCCCAGCAGCCCCATAGAAGTGAATGGAACTCCAGCTATGCAAGCGCAATGGCACTTTATACACAGTGAGGATTCAGAGGGACTTGTGGACCCAAGTTCTCTTGGCCATTGGGGGTCCCACTTACCCTACATTCTGTGGATAGGGGTAAGTGTCTGTAATGGCACAGGTTATGGAAAAGAACATGGCTGAGTAATGCCAAGACCCCTTTTGCAGGGGGAACTGAGTACATGAACCCCATGAGCAAACTAAACTACCCTCCCCCTGTATCATGCTGTATTATGCTGGTAGTATTATTAGGGGGCGGTCACACTACCATTGATGACCGTCAGTAGTGTCCGTTGCTATTGTCCGTTACAAGATTTTAGCATCGGACACTAGCTGAACCGTCAGAAATCCGTTAACATTTCCATTAATTTCAATGGGTTTTTATATTGTGTCCGTTTGTGTACGTTTACACCAAATCGGTCAGAAGTCCGTTTTTTTACGCGGACAAAAAATCCTACACGCAGGACTTTTTGTCTGTTTGAAAAAAACGGATTCTTGACGGACAGCAAGTATCCGTTATTTTTTTAACATTGAAGTCTATGGGTAATGGACTTATAACGGACAGTAACTGATAACCATCAGTTACTGTCCGTTATTTTATGTCCGTTTTTTTCCTGCGCATGCTCAGAAAGGAGAAACAAAAAAAAAAAGGACAGTGTTAAAAAACGGACACTAAGTGATGCTAACCATTAATTGGATCAGTTAAAAAAAACGGACACATTAACATCAGTTAGTGTCCATTATGATAGGTGTCCGTTTTGTGTTTTTTAACAGACACCTTCATAACGGACTCCAATGGTAGTGTGAACCCTGCCTAAGTTGCAGTATCCTGCAGGAACTATTCTGCAGTATTATCTGGGCTTTTTATGGGAGTATTATTTGGATGTTAGATTTTATTTGGGTAGTACATGGTAATACGGTGCTATTTCGATAAGTTACAAGAAACACTCTCTAAAAATGGCTACTTAGGGTGAGGCTACTTAGCTTCATGGTACCAAGGATCTTGGGTATCAAACTTTATGGAGTTATGTTTCATAACACTGTACTACCTTGGATAAGAAATGCAAATTAGCTCTCCACCTGAAGGAAGAATGTCATCTGTAGGGCTATCAAAAAGTATCTACCCTGTAAGACAGTGTCCAATCCATAGAAGAAGAGTATTGAAAGAGCATAGAAGAGCCTTGAAACATGAGCCTTGAAGCATATTCACCAAACCTTTATGTCTCTTTTATTGGGCAAACACTGACTTACCAGATAGCTACATTAGGTGAACCCAGAAAGACCTTCTGGAGAAGTTTTTTTTGCCTGTATGACTCCATACCTCAGTTGTATTTCCTCAATGAACAGCACCCTGTTCCTCCTCCCCAGAATCATGGATGTGCAATACACATAGTGATTGATTTATCAATGCTGGTCTTGATAATCCCTGCCCCGTAGACTTTGCTTGCCTTATAAAATAGACGCATCCGGTGGGGTCCATGCGCCTAAGCAGAAATCTACACCAGCTCCTTGCTAGCTTAGATTTCTGGCATCATTTACACCAGAAAACTGTTGTACATGATGATAAATCTGATGGGACTCATATCTTTGCCCACACCACATCTCCACAGTGCCCCCTTTGAAGAAAGTGGGGTTCAAAATTCAAAAGACACCATTTTGCGACAACTAATCTACGGCATTCTGGTATGGATGTATCTTTATGGAGTGCGGTCTTTGAAAGCTCACAGACAGTGGACTTTGAGAAGTCCTTGCAAAGTCTATTCACTTATGCATTGGCCTAACACTACAAATAAAGATGGCTGTATAGCCTCAATAGTTGCTTGGCAGACACTTTTTTGCCCAATAAGTATTCTCCCCTCCCCCTAGTCCAGAACTGCGCATGCATGTGTTCAGGACAAGGACAGGCCCATACACTTCAGATAGTTAGAGACAGGTTAGCATTGTTATGACAGCCAAGAGGGACTTGGCTATATTTAGGCTATATGAATATTCCTTTTAAAGAGGCGGTCTTTTGGAGAGGCTTTATTCTTTCAAGGGGACATGTCATCAGGTCTGAAAAACCCAAGGACACACATCATCTGATCGGCGCCGTCACCCTGAGCATTTTGGTGTTTTCTTTATCCTAAACTATTCAGCCATTCCAAAGATATAAGCCCTTTTAATGTTGATGCAGGGTATACTAACGAAGTGGGTGGTTACACTGGGTTTTCTCATAGGGGTGGGGTCTCTGTGTGCTGTATTGTTACCGCCCATTTGGCTAATAGACCCTAATTTGTATCAGCACTGAAAGGGCTTATATCTTTGGAATGGCTGAACGGATTTGTACAAAGGAAACACAAACCTGTTCAGGGTGACAGATGATGTATCTCATTGGGCTTCTCAGTTCTGGTGACAATGCGTCTTTAACCCATCGAAAATGTTACAAATCCTATACTATATAATTAAGGGTATCGTAACTCAAAATTTTCCTATTTACAACTTATTTCCAAAGTGAATGTCAAGGTGAAGCAGAGCCTTCAGCCTCCTCCTACATGTTCATCAGTCCTCTTTAACCCTCGTAGAGACTCTCACAATGTCACACAAACAAACACAATCCACTGACATCGTAGACTCTGAGAGAATGGGCTAAAACAAAGAGGCTTCATCCATGAAGGGCGACTGGCACAAGCCGCATCACAAAGCTGGCTCATCTTAGGTGCAATTGTTTCAAGCCCAGTTATTCTTCAATTCATATTTGTGTAATGCCCTGGAAGAAATTAGGTTGCAATAAAGTCCATCTTAGGCCTCTCAACATCCAGCAATGAATATCACACTCAGCAGGACACAGTGGCACCTGGCTGCCCAGACACAGTGCAACATAAAGCCATCTGGGGCTAATTACAACAAGGTATTCTTTATAGACCAGATGGGACCAACGAACAGAAGCCCCTTCCCCTCCCAGTCATTTACAACATAATTCCTTTCAATGATATACTTAATCCCTCCACCAGCTACGCTTTTCACACTGTTTCTTTATGTTAATTCAGCTGAGAGGCAGAGAATAGGCTGGGCTGGCATTAGGATGGATACAACAAGACACAACCAACTACACTTCCCTTAAGGGACTAAAGGGAATTATTCGCCCTTAAAGTGTTTCCACTACATCAAATACAGTAACATTTTTTTTTCTTTTAAATACTGAAAAATTTTCCTAAAGAAGGGTCAATGCGGCAGTCAATGTACAACAGCAGCTGAGGGCCGTGCAGCCACCTGTTAGATGGGAGGTTTCCTAATATGCCTCTGTCACATTTAACCAGTCAAAGGGACCTTTTTTTTTTATTACCGTGCAGCCTCCCTGCATTCACAGACCTCAAGTCGTGGCCCCTGCTTTGTCATGGTGTGTGCCACACAGAATTTAATTGAATTATGTTGTAAGCCTATCCAGTCTGAATCACTGCACTTTTGCTTTTGTGCCATTTGTTCTGGGCTTGTAAGGGGTCTGAACTGTGAAGAGCAGGAAGAGACACTAAGTGTCAACCTGCCCGTATTAGGTGGCTTCAAGTTGACTTTGCAGGTGTGCAATGGTGCTCAGCAGTAGGATCTTACACAGAAAACTGGTACAAAATGGGAAAGGAGATTTACTGTAAAGTTACATAATGACAAAGGGGCACGTGGAGGGGGATTACTATAAAAAAATGTAGATTTTATTTTTAGTTAGGGGTTAATGAAATGCATATTGCACCCAAGTGCCAAACATGTCAATTTTTTTGGGGAAAATTTAGTTTATTAATCTTTTTTATCCTGTATTTAACCCTTAATTCTTTCATAGCATAAGATTTTTGGCTATTAGTATTCATATTACAGATTACAAAATGTCATACCTTATATTATAATAAGTCTAGGTTCACACTACCGTTATTAATGTCTGATGATGTCATCCATCATTAGATAAGAACAACGGACAGTAAGTGACTGATGCAGACGTCTTCATTCAGTCTCATATAAAAAAAAATAAGATGGAGGCTTTCTTCCGTCATGTTTTTTACTTTTTTGACGGAACAAAAAGTTCTGCATGCATAGATGGATAGATGGGCGAATAGATGGACTGATAGATATATGGATAGATCTATAGATATATGTGAAAAATTCACCTGGTGTCTTCATGTCATGGAATTTAGCTGGAACTCTCAATGTCTTTAGAATCATTCATGGCATTAAAAGAAACCTACAATGGATTCCACAGCTTTGTAAAAGCTTTTAGATGCCTTCTTATGTCCTTTTCGCAGGAGCATCTTCCACTGGAGTAACTCTCTAATTGACCTCCGCAGGACATAGTATTCATGAGCCCGAGAGAAGCTAAGGTTGTGAATGCTTGTTCCCTGTAGTCCATGTACGGCCTCATTTATTCACAGACCGATCATTTCTCATCTTTGCACTCTACTATTTCAGCATCATAATGACCAAACGACCTTTGGGACTTTTTGGACTTCTAATTTTTTTGGACATTTTTGTTATCAAAAACTGATTATCAAAAACTGTATGTAGTGCTCAGTAACAAATGTTATATGGCTGTCTTTCTCATAGCTAAATTTTCAAAAACTTAGCAATGTTATGTACTTTTTGTTACAGCAAGTAAAACTTCACACATTTTCGCACACACAACCCTGGGGCTCTATGGAAACTCTTTATAAAAAAATAAAATTGGACCTATTGAAGGAATGTCTCTAGAGAAGTATATCTATAGAGCCATGCACAGGAACAATATGGTGGCATACAGTAGAATCTAAGCCACCGACTTGGAAAGTGTAAAGTAGCGCCAGACCAGCAGACAAAGATCTTATCAATTGACATTTTGGAGATAAAAAAACATGGAGCACACATCCTAATATTATATATTGATCTACGCTTCTCAGCAAAATCTACAAAAATGAACACAAGGTTCTTAGCTTACATTTTGTTCAAGGATTATAATCCCACGAACCACTTCACAGCGACCTATATATACAGGTTCTCTGCTCTATTGGATGCAGAGTTAGATACTGACTGCAATGGATGGTCAGCATCTGGTTAAAAAAATACTAGAAAAACACTTAAAAATGCTTTAGGAAATCTAAAGGAATTCCTCAATAATAAGATTTCCCATCAAGAAGGGCCCCAGTTCAATAACCTTCAATATAGCACATACTGGTGTAATTGCATTTTTTGTCATGTTATATGCTTGAAAAGCAGGAATTATATAAGGTCTATATATAACTACAGTATGCGTAGGACCTAAGTGCTTAATTAAAGAGGTTGGCCAAGCTAAAATATTATTTTTTAATTAGGCCAGGGGAGGTGAAAAATTTTTTAAAAAATCATACTCACCTTTCCCCAGTGCTCTGGTGTCTTCCCAGCGCGGTCTGATCCTTCTGCTCAGCTGTCTTCTTGCAGTGGAATTCCTCGCCAGCTGTGACTTCCCGGGTCCCTTTCATTGAAGCCACTGATTGGCCTCAGCAGTCATGTGTGGCAGAGACTTCCGCCAGAAGACAACAATGGAGCTGCAGAATCATGCTGGGAGGCACCGGAGCACTGGGGACAGGTGAGTATGTTTTGTTTTGTTTTACCTCCCCGGCCTCATTAAAAAATCTTCTAACTATTGACTCTCGGTGTCAGTGACAATACCAGAATGGTTCAGTACTAGAGATGGGTGAACCTCACAAGATTTGTTTCGGCAGCTTGGGTTGCCGGGTTTGTTTTGGGGATGAACAAGTTCGGTACAAACCATACTTCAAATTGGCTTAAACATAGTGTAGAACACTGTCAGGGATCCTAGGAACCTATCTATAAAACATAGTGTATGACAATGTCAGGGCTCCTAGGAACCTACAGTACAGACCAAAAGTTTGGACACACCTTCTCATTCCAAGAGTTTTCTGTATTTTCATCACTATAAAAATTGTAGATTCACACTGAAGGTATCAAAACTATGAATTAACACATGTGGAATTATATACTTAACAAAAAAGTGTGAAACAACTGAAAATATGTCTTATATTCTAGGTTCTTCAAAGTAGCCACCTTTTGCTTTGATTACTGCTTTGCACACTCTTGGCATTCTCTTGATGAGCTTCAAGAGGTAGTCACCTGAAATGGTTTTCACTTCACAGGTGTGCCCTGTCAGGTTTAATAAGTGGGATTTCTTGCCTTATAAATGGGGTTGGGACCATCAGTTGTGGTGTTCAGAAGTCAGGTGGATACACAGCTGATAGTCCTACTGAATGGAGTGTTAGAATTTGTATTATGGCAAGAAAAAAGCAGCTAAGTAAAGAAAAACGAGTGGCCATCATTACTTTAAGAAATGACGGTCAGTCAGTCCAGAAAATTGGGAAAACTTTGAAAGTGTCCCCAAGTGCAGTGGCCAAAACCATCAAGCGCTACAAAGAAATTGGCTCACATGAGGACCGCCCCAGGAAAGGAAGACCAAGAGTCACCTCTGCTGCGGAGGATAAGTTCATCCGAGTCACCAGCCTCAGAAATCGCAGGTTAACAGCAGCTCAGATTAGAGACCAGGTCAATGCCACACAGAGTTCTAGCAACAGACACATCTCTACAACAACTGTTAAGAGGAGACTGTGTGCAGCAGGCCTTCATTGTAAAATAGCTGCTAGGAAACCACTGCTAAGGACAGGCAACAAGCAGAAGAGACTTGTTTGGGCTAAAGAACACAAGGAATGGACATTAGACCTGTGGAAATCTGTGCTTTGGTCTGATGAGTCCAAATTTGAGATCTTTGGTTCCAACCACCGTGTCTTTGTGCGACGCAGAAAAGGTGAACGAATGGACTCTACATGCCTGGTTCCCACCGTGAAGCATGGAGGAGGTGTGATGGTGTGGGGGTGCTTTGCTGGTGGCACTGTTGGGGATTTGTTCAAAATTGAAGGAATACTGAACCAGCATGGTTACCACAGCATCTTGCAGCGGCATGCTATTCCATCCGGTTTGCGTTTAGTTGGACCATCATTTATTTTTCAACAGGACAATGACCCCAAACACACCTCCAGACTGTGTAAGGGCTATTTGACCAAGAAGGAGAGTGATGGGGTGCTACGCCAGATGACCTGGCCTCCACAGTCACCAGATCTGAACCCAATCGAGATGGTTTGGGGTGAGCTGGACCGCAGAGTGAAGGCAAAAGGGCCAACAAGTGCTAAGCATCTCTGGGAACTACTTCAAGACTGTTGGAAGACTATTTCAGGTGACTACCTCTTGAACCTCATCAAGAGAATGCCAAGAGTGTGCAAAGCAGTAATCAAAGCAAAAGGTGGCTACTTTGAAGAACCTAGAATATAAGACATATTTTCAGTTGTTAAACACTTTTTTGTTAAGTATATTATTCCACATGTGTTAATTCATAGTTTTGATGCCTTCAGTGTGAATCTACAATTTTTATAGTCATGAAAATTCAGAAAACTCTTGGAATGAGAAGGTTTGTCCAAACTTTTGGTCTGTAATGTATCTATAAAACATAGTGTAGAATACTGTCAGGGCTCCTAGGAACCTATCTATAAAACATAGTATAGAACACTGTCAGGGCTCCTAGGAACCTATTTATAAAACATAGTGTATAACACTATCAGGGTTCCTAGGAACCTATCTATAAAACATAGTGTAGAATACTTTTTTAGAGTACCTACTTCGGGCACTGTCAGGGCCCCTAGGAACCTATCTATAAAGCATAGTGTAGAACACTGTCAGGGCTCCTAGGAACCTATTTGTAAAAAATAGTGTATAACACTGTCAGGGCTCTTAGGAACCTGTCTATAAAACATAGTGTAGAATACTGTCAGAGCTCTTAGGAACCTATCTATAAAACATAGTGTAGAACACTGTCAGGGCTCCTAGGATCCTATCTATAAAACATAGTGTAGAACACTGTCAGGGCTCCTAGAAACCTATCTATCCATTTATCTATTTTAGCTCTCTAAGGCAAACACAGGTGAAGTTATATCAATCTGAAAGTGACAATATTATACTCTGGGGTCTCTTCAGACCCCAGAGTATAATAGATGGATGCCCATCTGGCACTTTCCAGCACTTACCAGCGGTCACATGAGCACGCTCAGCATCCTGACGTCACAGAAGAGTGATGGACACCGCAAGGATGTCCAAGAGAGGTAACGGAAGGTGAGTATGAATGTTTTTTTTTTTTTTTTTTTTTTTTTGTCACCTCCTCTGGGCTTCCACCTATAATACTCTGCAGTTTGAAGAGACCCCAAAGTATAATGCAGCACCCATTTTAGTTCACCTGAAACAAATCTTCATTTGTTCGGTTTCATATAAAAATTAACAATTTAGAATATTAGGTATGTAGCTGATAGAAGCAATGTTGGTATTGTAAAAAATAAAACTGTGCGCTGGGCTCAAATGCCCATTACAATTACCAAGGATCTGCTTTTCTCTGAACTCATCACCTCAGCCATTTTCTATATATATTTTTTTTTAAATTAGTTTTATAGTTTATAATGTCCCACTTTTCCTAACTCATAATTTTGCAGCAATTTTTCCAAGGATCATAATTTATGTATTTTTAGGGCAAAGTCTAGATCTGCAGTCCTAGGGTTCCCAGTTAACCTTACTGAGAGAGTATTCTGTAGTGCACAAATTCTGGGATTCATTTGAATATTATTTTGTATACTTTAATGGAATTTTACTGTGTGTGTAGGATGACAGAAGCTATGACTATCCATTCAGAAGAAGATGATCAGCCCGCAAAAAATACAATATATGTGATCACGGCTGCAAAGGTTTCATTAGCGGGCTGCCCACATAATGCAATGTCTCCTCAAATGTTCCCCACATAAGTTAATATGATGATTACATGATTTTGTGTCCCCTCAAGTGGACCATACATAATATAGTATCCCCTCAAGTGAACCCACCGTTCCATCAGTTCTCATTCAATCAATATAATACATGCAAATTAAAGGGATTCTATCATTGGGAAAGCCTATTTTCACTAACAACATTTCAGAATAGCCTTTAGAAAGACTATTCTTCTCCTACCTTTATTTTTCTGCCCTGTGCCGCCGTTTTGGAGAATTTTCTTCTTCCTTCTTTATGCAAATTAGCCTTCAGAAAGCACAAGGAGTGTCCCCTGTGCTCACGTCACACGCTCTTCGGAAGATCCAGCGCCGCCTCTCCGCAGTGTCAACATCCGCTCATCGTGTCTGTTCGGGATCCAAAACCCACGCATGCTCACTCGACTCTGCCACTTTGACGTCAAAATGGCCGACTTGACATGCACAGTCGGCTCTGTCCAACGCAAAATGGCAGACTCGACTGGATTTGGATCCCGCACAGACACGATGGGCGGGTGCTGAGACTGCGGAGAGGCGGTGCTGGATCTTCCAAAGAACGTGTGACGTGAGCACAGGGGACGCCCCTGTACTTTCTGAATACTAATTTGCATAAAGAAGGAAGAAGAAAATTCTCCAAAATGGCGGCGTGGAGCAGAAAGATAATGGTAGGAGAAGCATAGTCTTTCGAAAGGCTATTACGATGTGCTGTTAGTGAAAATAGGGTTTCCCAATGATAGAATCCCTTTAAAAAACTAAAAGTTATCGTCATCTAGCCCTGTTCCCACGGAGCAGCCTGCAGGCTTCGGATTTAGTGATGTAGAGATAGCATTAGCCGATACCTGAATGGTGGAGCATAGAGATGATAGCCCTGTGCGCTGCCATTCTGTTCAACTTTATCTGTGTCCTAAGGATGCAGATAGAGTTTGGACTGCCCCCTGAAACAGTGGGACAACACTTGAATAAAGGACTGTCCTGCTTGACCCATATTGACCTGACTACCATAATAACTACCCACTCATCCTATGGTTAAAGCATTCTTGTACATGATATATGTATATATATATATAAAAATTTTATTTTCCTCATCTTAAGGTTTCTTTGATTATTCTACTAGTAGAAAGTAAACCAAATCATCAATATGTGACTTGTTCCTTTTGTTGAAGCTATCAAAGCTATGAGCCGCTGATTTTTCTCATTGTTATAGCTGAGATTATGACCTAAACAGCTTTAACCGTCTCTGATTAGTCTTCAGGGTCTCTCCATGAGAAGCCTCAATAACTATGTTATCTACAAACTCTAGTGCAATCAGCTACTCATCATTGATCCCTATTATACTCCTGCACGATCAATGGATCCAATGGCCTCATATGTGCCAGAAAAATATCCTGTGTGGCTCTATTATGCTTGTATAGGAAATATTATCTATTATCATGAATGTTAGTAAAATAAAGGCCTTCATTTTGAGATATCTGAAACAGCAGGGACGACAAACATCAATCTCTTTAGAAACTGTAAGAAAGTCATCTCTGCTAACGTCACATATTATTCTACTGTGAGACAAAAATGGATTATACATAAAATAAGTTTAGAGATGTTTGAATGTTGTTTCAAAAATGTACAATGTATCTTTTATTAAATTGTTAGCTTAAAGAGTTTACCTGAATATTACCATTTGTAGTTAAAAGGGAAACAATTTTGCAAATATACTGTAAATAATTAAAAATTTTGCAGAGTATTAAAGATTTTCTCCGAACATATTAGAGGTGACATCTTTTATCTTAATAGGTTGCCAATGGATTGGACCATGAATGCAGGAACTTTCTATGGTCCGGGACTTGTCAGAAACCCAGCCATGATGTCCTTATTGTGGTCAGGTTATCTTCTCATCCTTGTAGTGTCCCTGCCTAATAACCTGTCCACAATAAGGACATCATGGCTGGGTTTCTGACAAGTCCCGGACCATAGAAAGTTCCTGCATTCATGGTCTCTATTGCAACCGATCAAGACAAAAGATGTCACCACTAAGATGGTTAGAGAAAATCTAATTGTCTACAAATTTATATATGGTTATGCTTGTGGGAAAACCCCTTTAACGCCTTACACATCAGACATTTTTGGCTGTTATGAGATTTTACTTTGCTTTTTCATCTTTTGTTTTATGTCCCAAGAGCTATAACTTTTTTATCTTTTCATTGATGTAGCCTTAAGAAGCTTAGCGTTTCTTGCAGGACCAGTTGTATTTTTCAAAGGAAAAACTCTAATTCTTTTGAGGAAAGAAATGAAAACAAAAGCAGTAATTTCACGTTCAATTAGCTTAACCATAGAGCAAATGGGGCTTCTGCACCAGGTCCTATGGTAGTGAGGCTCCCTTCAGCCAACCCAGATTGAGCGGGACAGTGCCACATCTCAGGTGCTGTCCTGCTGTTCTGGGTGGAAGGTAGCAATTTCAACTCCATCTACATCCTTAAGACATAGATAACATTGAATTCAATGATGGAGCAAAGAGTTATCAGCAATTTTTTTTTAACAGTTTTTAATGTCAAATATAAATGATATATTAGCATTTTTCTATAGGTTCATACAATTACAGCAATGCCAGTTTTTTATAGATTTTGCTGTTCCTATAAAATCACCATGGCATGCCTTAGTGGTCCCCCAGGGCCTGTGATGTCAGTAAGGAAGTCAGTGGCAGCCGAAAGATGACTGAAGAGGACTGGACATTGCAAGAGAGCCAAGGAGAAGTGAGGGAAGGTGAGTAATAGTGTTTATTATGTTTATGCACCCCTGCTGGAAGACCCCATATTATAATAGGGATTTGTGGATGGCGAACCCCAATAGTTTTGAGTTTGGGTCAAACCCAAAATTTTGAAAAATTCAAGTTTGGTCATCTCTACTAAACTCTGTCTGCCTGAACTGTACCTGTCTGATTATGACTCCTGTCTGTTGCCTTAGTACTGAAAATCAGGTTTTTTATCCATCATTGCACCATCTGATGCTAATGACAACTATGTCAAAGTTTAAAGACCCAAAGGTTCCCTATAGAATAGTCCATTCCAATCTCGTTTTGGAAGAGTTGAAGCGTTACAAACTCACAGTCTATAGTAGTATAATGTTGTACCGTGTTAGCCATTGAAAGTAGTGGAAGAGTGAAGAAATCAGGCGATACCTTTTAGAGGCTAACTGAGTATATTTATAAGTAATCTTTCAGGAGTACTAGCTAGCTCCCTTCATCAGACATGGTGTGATACAAGAACTGAAATAAATATAAAAATCTGTTAATTTTCAGTTCTTGTATAACACCATGTCTGATGAAGGGAGCTAGTACTCCTGAAAGCTTACTTATAAATATACTCAGTTAGCCTCTAAAAGGTATCGCCTGATTTCTTCACTCTTCCAAAACTCACAGTCTGTCAGACTATGCTCCCTTGTTTGCTCCCTGGTACAATCCTTACACTGCCAGTGTTATTAAAGCCATAGTGTACACATTTTCATGTGTGTTTATAAGTACAGTAGGTAAGACATTTTTGTGTAAAGCTTAGAGACATACGAAGCATCATAAGCAATTGAAATTAAATGAGCAAATTTGACTGTGGTGTTCAGTCCTAAAGTTTAATGCCCCATAACAAAACCGGATGAGAATACATATTATGTATTTTAGGCTAGGTCAGGTCTAGTTTAGGGTTTTTCTGAGATTAATAGTATTATATACATTTATAGGTTATTCACTTTCTCCTAATTGGTTGCTCGATATGTACAAAAAAACTTAAAGAAATTAGTTTTGTTCTTTGCCAGCTCTTACATGACCACTGAACTTTAAAAAAAAATTGCTTATCAACACTCACAATAAGTATATCGTAAGGGTATGAAGCCCTTGTGATAGGTAGATGCAAGTAATGGCCATAGTTATTTGCAATGGAAATACCTTGCTGATACAAAGACACACTTGCGGTAAACATAACCAAGACCATGTTTAGCCAAATCATTATTTAGAGACAATAGTAATAAAAATAATTTTGACAGGGAGATGTGAAAAAGGAAACGAAACCTATAAAAACTGTATTTCAAAGTGAAAACAAAGTAGAAGTTGGTAGTTGTATTATTGTGACTCAATGGCTAAAGTCAGGTAAAAAAAAAAAAAAATAAATTTGGTGATCTCTAAATTTTGAATTTTTCAAAACTTTATCTTTAATTGCAAATTAAAATAATTTGCAATGTTAACATATTAATATTAATACTAGCACTGCTCACTGTTTATAAAAGAGACTATAAAATGATATTGACCCTTCATGAAAACATAGATAGGGTCACTGTGCCAAAAACATCAGCTTTTAGAGGGATTTCCAAAAACAGTGTTGTTCCTTTACATTTGTGTATCTAAAAAAGTTGCGAACAAAAACATCCAAAATCAAAATTTTCGGTTTAAGACTAAATACTTCCAAGATTCCAAATTTTTTAATAATAATAATAATAATAATAATAATAATAATAATAATAATAATAATTTCTATACTTTTAGTTTCAACTCACCTTCCTTTTTGTAACTTTGTTTTGTCTGCTGAGCTGCATAAATTTGTTTAGTATTCTCCTGCATTAAAGTACAACCATAACACTTAATAATCCATATGAGTAAATAAAATGATTTGCTAAATTGTAATTTTTACAATTTGCCACAAACATGGTATTTTTCAACATAAAAATAAAATAGTACACAACAAAATCAGAAGTTGATTAAAAAAAAAGTTAAACATTTGTGATAAAGTTGATACATACTAAACAGTAACATATCCATGCGTTATCCATGTTTACTAGTTAATTGGGATTTTTTTCCAAAAACATTCAGGTCAAAAACATTTTCTGTGCATTTCTAGAATTCTAAACATAAACCCAGAACTAAAGCTGATACTTATAACATTTGTCTTAAGAAAAAGAGCAGAATTTTCTAAACCAAACAAAATGAATAAAATAACTGGGTGATAATTCTACCAATGTTACTATCACTAATGAGGGATTTCATGCTCCTGGCAGAACCCGCTTCTGGACGAGGTTATAATTTATAGGGCTAACGGCCTAAATGGCCAAACTGAGACTACTAAAACTATTTAATATCAGCCTTGCTGAATTACAAAGATGCTTAAAATACACAAACAAAACACGGAGCAATGAAATATATCTGTTCTCTAGACACAAACTTACCTAGAGGCATTCACGCTTCATCTACCACGCTAAGAGACAAAATTGAGATAGTGATAATAAAAGAATGGAGCGCTTTGAGTTGTAGTCAGTCGTACCATTAAGCATTGTAAATAAGCCATTCACAAACAGTGATAAACATAAAAATTGGATGACAGCTCTAACAAGAGTTATGTTTAATAGACTCCATGGAAACACAAGATTTACATTGACATATCTTTTTAGAAAATCCAAATGCTCTGTACTCTCAATAGAGAGAAAGCATCTCTTGGCACAATGGTCATGCAGTTCTATATCTTACAGACACTGCTGAAATAAATGGACCTTGACAAATTAGATGTTCCAGGTCATTTTCAGCCAGTGCGAAATATTATTTGGTGGTGCGATTTTAAATGGGATAAAGGCTGACTGTCTCCTATCCATTTCATTTTTTGTATCTAATGTTCATTCTTCTGACCAACAAAGAAGTCACTTTAAATGTTTTATTTGTTCACTGGCCTCAATAAAAAAACCTTGAAATTTGAATAGTGAATTGATTATTAAATGGAAGAAAATAAAGATCTTACGATGAAAGGGAACCAGGGAAGGTACGAAGACCAAACATTGGACTTTGTTGTCCTGCACAAAACATTCAGCAACTGAGGCGTTAAAAATTCCTTTAAGGTAAAACATAAGAACCTTAAAAATAATGTCAAAATCAAAATTGAATGAAAATATTTTATTGTTATTAAAATAAATAAATAAAAAATAAATCTAAATAATGTGCCTGTATCCTAAAAATATTTTATATTACTACTATTAATATTAAAAATTACAAAATTATTATAATTATTTTTATTATTATTAATTTATTATTAATAATATTAGATTAACAGTCTACCTGAAATTTTTTATGAATTTCTAATGTTTTATACCACTGGCTATCTCAATTCTTCCGTCATGAGTCTGTACTTAAAATTATTTTATGGTGTAAAGGCTGTAAACATGATCATTCCCCCTTATGTGAAGGATTGTCGATCTGTCGCTTTAAGTGATGGGTTAATTGACATTGGACTGTAATTGTCATGCATATATGTTGTTATACCATGTGAATTGCATATATACTGTACTGCACTGTCTGAACAACTTTTTGCTTAGAGTTGTAATAGGACTGGCCACCAAAGTCTGTCGGAGTACCTGAGCTTCGGGAATGGTAGTTTTTGAGGCTGCCAGCGTGCAGCATAGAGCCAAAAAGAACCTGCTGATATGTGTGAGCAATGTGTCACTTGAGAGCAATACCATAATACAGGTAGTAAAGTGCAGAAGGAAGTTTATTTAGAGGGGTGTTCCCATGAATATAACCATATTTAAATTTGTAGACAATTAAAAGTTATACATTTTTTGCAAATCTAAACAATTAAAAAATTTTCAGGGTTTAAGAAATTTTCTCTAACTTCCTTAATGATGACTGTTTTTTGACTTTAAGAACGGGGCCCCACGTTGATTAAATGCAGAAAAAAAACGCATGAATCCCATCCATACTTTGCAGACAAATATGTGCAGCGGACATGCTGCGATCTCCAAAACCGTTGCATCTTGGAAGTCGCAACATGTCAATTATATCTACAGAAATGCCGGCGGTTTCCATATAGATATAATGGAAGTAGAAAGTCCGCAGAGGAAACCTCTGCAGACTTTCAGTGAAAAGCGCTGTGGGAAAAACTAAGATGCGTTGCCGCGGTTTATCCTGAAGAACTTTTTTGCTGCAGCCCGCTACATGGGGCCTTAGCCTAGGTGTTGTCCATGGATAACCAGTTGTAGTTAAAAATGTTCAGACAGCAACAATCTTCACCAGACACAGTAGAAAATCTAAGCTTTGAGAAAGCATTTAGACCAGTGAAATGCACTGTGATGTGCATGGAGGTTCCGAAAATAAAAAGAGTTGTTTTATGTGCCACAATGTAAAGTTATGTACTAATATCTATCCCACAGCCAACACATATATTCCCGTTACTTTACACAGTGTAGGAGCTCTATATTTTATAAGAGTAAAGTCTAAGTGGAAATTTGTACTGGGGAAAAAAAAGGATTTAGGGTGGAAGTTACATTACAAGTTATATTTATAGGCGTTACAGTTCCAGGTCTTGGCATCTGTTTATAGAAGCGGTTCCACTGATTCTGGTGCAGTTGGAATTTTTATTTTCTAGCCCCCACTGTTCCTGAGCTATCAGGGCAGTTAGTTTAGGCTACATAGGCTCTGTACTGTCAAATAGGCAGCACAGTAGCTCAGTGGTTAGCATTGTAGCCTTGCAGCGCTGGAGTCCGGAGTCCAAATTCTGCCTGGGATAACATCTGCAAGGAGTCTGTATGTTCTCCCCATGTTTGTGTGGGTTTCCTCTGGGTACTCCGGTTTCCTCCCACACTCCAAAGACATACTGATAGGGAATGTAGATTGTGAGCCCTACATGGGACAGTGACTGACAATGTCTGTAAAAGCAAAGTGGAATGTGGTGGCGCTATATAAGTAAGCATAATAAATAAGAGTCAGGTAGGATCAGACTAGGGTGTTGTGACTCAGAGCACCAATCAGAGGCAGCCAGTGTCAGAGCTCAGAATCACACCCCTTGTCTGCTCTTGCCTGACACCGCAAGTACACCCCTATAGTTATATAAATAATTCTTAGCTGACTCCCTTACCATGCCTTATATCAGTAATAAAGATGTAGCAAATTAACTTGACTTTCTGCAGTGTGATATCTTATCATAGAAGACAACAAAAGTCAAGGGAAAGCCTTAGAAAAAATCATGTTAACGCAAGCATTCGGGTTTCCATCCTTTGAGTCTGCTTGGGGACCTGAAAAACGCAAAACCCTTTCTGCTTTAAATACGGTTACACTCGAAAACTCACACACCCCATAGACTATAATGGAGTCCGCCGAAAATGGCGGAAAGAAAAGTCCTCCTTGCCGGACTTTTGTCTCTGCCTATTTTAAGCAGAATGGAGAACGGAGTCTCGTACCTAGCATAACACTCTCTGTGCCACAGTGTTAAGTGTCATTTTAAAGGTTGCTTCATCTTTATACCTTGTTTTAGCTATAAAGCTGATACTTGGTACAATGTGATGCATAATAGGCAGTTTTTCGTTTTAAAGGGAGAATTTCCCCACTGTGGGACTATTAAAGGACTATTATTATTATTATTATTATTATTATTATTATTATTATTATTAGGGCAGTTTTTCCTGCCAAACCTCCACCAGTAAACTCTGGCTAATCTAATCTATTATCTTGATAGGGCAAAAAATTGTGGGTGATTTCCAACACCTGCTAGAATTCCAACAGTGTTGAAATTTGTATAAGGGAACACTGAGGTCATATGAAAATTGTCGTAAAGGGTGTAAACATTATCATTCCCCTTTACGTAAAAGACTGTATGTTCCATTAAAACACTGGTTATTGTCTTGTAATTGTCATGCCTATATGGTGTTGTACCATGTAAATTGTGTGTATACTGTGGTGGACTGTACCCCTGTACTGTCTGAACACCTTTTTGGTTACATCTGTACTAGGATGGCGAGCCATCATACCTTGTCAGAGAAGTTGAGCTAAAGGAATGATCATGTCTGCCATCTTGGATCATGGATCCAAAAACATGATGTAATATGTGTGAGCAATGTGGTGCTCGACTACTGCACCACAATGCTAGTAGGAGAGTACAGAAGGCAACTACTTAAAGGGAGTCTATAGTTGGGAAAATCACTTTTTAAGTAAGCATATATTCAAATAGCCTTTAGGCTGAGGCCCCACGTTGCGGAAACACAGCTTTTTTTTTATGCAGGTTTTGCTGCAGTTTTCTGAGCCAAAGTCAGGAGTGGATTGAGCAGATGGTAGAAGTATAAGAGCTTCCTATATATTTCCCATTCCTTTTGTAGCCACTCCTAGGTTTGGCTCAAAAAACGCAGCAAAATCTGCAATAAAAGAAGCAGCATTTCCGCAACATGGGGCCTTAGCCTTATAATGGATATCCAGGCATACTTCTAGTTTTTTTTTTTTTTCTCTCAGTGTTTTTTTTTCCAAAATCCAGTTTTTCTCCAATGATCTTCATGGAGTACAGGGGGCATTATCCTTGTGCTCTAAACACAGCTGCGTCATCAGAATTTGAACGCCTCTGCCTGAATAAATCAATGCCCCATTGTTGTAAAGTCATTCTCCCCTTCTTAAATACAGCTTCTGATGTGAGTACGAAATCTCGCACATGCGCTGTATGTTCAGCCACTTCGGGTTCAAGCCGAGTGTACAGCGCATGCTCCATGCGCAATCTTTATTCTCTACATGCTCAGTAATTCATAGAAATACACAAGCCAGGCAGTAGGATTGCTCACGCAGAGAATAAAGATGGTGCACGGAGCATGCGCTGTACACTCGGCCTGACCCCGAAGTGGCCGACTGTACAGCGCATGCACGAGATTTTGCGCACTCATCAGAAGCTGCAGCTAAGAAGAGAAAGAGGCATGACTTTACAAGAAGGGGGTGTTGATTTATCCAGGCAGAGGCGTTCAAATTCTGATGACATGGCTGTACGTCGTGAAGATCATTTGCATATGGAGAAGAAGAATAGAAGGTTCCTGCTTGGCTTGATCAGTTGCCAATGGATACAACCATGAATGCAGGAACTTTCTATGGTCTGGAACTTGTCAGAAACTCAAACATGATTTTCTTATTATTGTCGGTCACGTCATGCCATAAAGAAATCATAGCTGGTTTTCTGACACTTGCCAGACCATAAATAGTTCCTGCATTCATGGTTGTATCCATGCAGGGGCGTAAATACCAGGGTAGCAGCGGTAGCGGCTGCCACAGGGCCCGGAACATTATGGGGCCCGGCACCCGGAGCCCTGTAGTAGCCGCTACCGCAAACCCCACAAACACTGCGATCGGGGGCCATGGGGAGGTGAGCGAACATAAAAAACACTGTAACTCACCTCACCTATGCTCCGCAGGCTTCGGGTCTGTTTGGTGACGTCCCAGAGGGCAGCCGACATCATTATGCGTCGCGATGCCGGCCTGACTCACGCGAGATCCGGTCCAACATTGCAGATGGCCGAAGTAGCGCACAGGAGTGCACCGGCGCCAGGGAGAGGTAAGTAGCATTGTTTTTTATGTTTGTATCCTACCCTGGGTCTGCGAACATTATACTCTGGGATCTGACAAGACCCCAGAGTATAATAATCGTTCATGGGTGGTCCCCATTGGGGCATAATACGGTGTGCAGGGGCCACTATGGGGCATACTACTGTGTGTAGGGGCCACTATGGGGTATACTACTGTGGGCAGGGGCCACTATGGGGCATACTACTGCGTGCAGGGACCACTATGGAGCATAATACTGTGTGCAGGGGTCACTATGGGGCATAATACTATGTGAAGGGGCCACTATGTGGCATAATACTGTGTGCAGGGGCCACTATGGGGCATAATACTGTGTGGAGGGGCCATTATGGGGCATACTACTATGTGCAGGGGCCACTATGGGGCATACTACTGTGTTCAGGGGCCACTATGGAGCATAATACTGTGTGCAGGGGCCACTATGGGGCATAATACTATGTGAAGGGGCCACTATGTGCCATAATACTGTGTGAAGGGACCATTATGGGGCATAATACTGTTGAGGGGCCACTATGGGGCATAATACTGTGTGCGGGGCCACTATGGCGCATAATAGTGTGCGCAGGAAAGCGGTTTGTGCGGGGGGGGTGTTGGGGGCGGCGGTTCAGGGGGGGGGCCATGTCAAATGTTCACCTTGGGGCCCAGCCATTCCTAGTTACACCGCTGTATCCATGGATAATCAACACAAAAGATTGTAACCACTAGAGATGAGCAAAATGCTTCAGAATGAACCAGAATTGACCTGAATTTTCCAAAAGGTTCAGGTTTGACCCAAACTAGAAACTTTGGGGGTCTGGCACTCGCGAACAAAAAGTAAAAATTTCATACTCTGGGCTCTGACTCCAGAGTATAATAAGTGCAGGGTCCAGGGGTGGTGTGAAACATAATAAACAGTTATACTCACTTCCCCTCACCTTTCATAGAATGTAAGCTCTCGTGAGCAGGGCCCTTGCTCCTATTCTTTGATATGTTCATTTCTTTGTCACATTGTAATGTCAAGTACCGTCTGATCATGTACCCTCTGACTTGTAAAGTGCTACAGAATATGTTGGCACTTTATAAAGTTATTATTATTATTTCCTGGGCATCCTTGTAGTGTCCAGTGCCCTCTTGAGGTCCTCTTCCGGCCACTTGGTTGACATCACGCAGCCCTGGGTCACTGCTGCGGCCTGTGATTGGGCCTCAGTGGTCACAAGGGGCATGCCAATGTGATCAAGTTTTAATGCACTTGAGGTGCAACCTGACGCCTTTTGAACCCTTTGAGTTTCACACAATCTTCCCACTCAAGCAAAAGTGAAATAAAAATGTAAATGGATTCTCTCATCAGACCCCAGCATATCAACCCAGCCTCGCAGATAGATAGGTTAGGGTCACCCAAACCAAAAGGCTGATTTCCACTTGGGAATGGGTACTTCTGTTGATGAGATATGTCCATTTTTATTAATATGCAAATTAGTTCCTTGGAGCAATGAGGGTATTGCTGTTGCTCCATATGGGTAAGCCTCCCACCACTTTTTGCTGCCCTCAAACCCTTGATCCTTCTTCTGACAGGGCCCGGCAGTGTATACCTATTCCTGTTCCTGTGACTTCTATTTGCCTATGTTTGATCTTGGCCTATTTTCTGACCTTTAACCTGTGCTGCCTGTCCTGACCGTTTGGATTAGAGACTACGCGTAAATTCTGCCTGCCATGACCTTAGCCATGAGATGCTGTTTTTAGGCATAGGCCCCATGTTGCTTTTTGTTGCAGATTTTGCTACGTTTTTTTTAGCCAAAGCCAGGAGTGAATTGAGCATATGGTAGACGTATAAGAACTTCCTATATTTCCCATTCCTTTTGTAGCCATTCTTGGCTTTGGCTCAAAAAAACTGCATCAAACTCTGCAACAAAAAAATCTATGTTTCTGCAACATGGGACCTTAGTCCTAAAGTGTTTTTGGTGTATTAAAATATGTAAATATACAGTATATAGTATATATTATTGGGGCAGATTTATGAAGACTTGTGTTACTAACACCAGTCTTCATAGCCCCTGAGCTACATAAATGAGGCGTATCCTCTGACGCGCTGTGTGCCTGGGAAAAAATGTATTCTGCCTTGTAGGCGTAAATGATGATACATTTACCAGGGACGATGGACTCCATTGCCAGGTACTCTTTTTGGATAAAGTGACAAATTCGACTCAAGTTAAAAAAGTCACAATTTTTTTGTTCATTTCATAGTTTAACAGCTTATTTTTTATTGCTAAGGCGGGGATCACATCAGCATTTGTCTCTCCGTGCGAAATCAGTTTTTGAAATTGTCTCAAAATCCTCAAAAACTGATTTTGAATGGTTTGTTTTAAAACCCATTGATTTCAATAGGTTGCAAAAACCATCCACAGATGTACGTTTGGAGAATTTCATCCGGTATTCACTCTTTTGCGCGGAGAGAAAAAAGTCGGACTTGTAGGACTTTTTCTCCGTCCAAAACAATAAGGATACCAGACCGACTGCAACAAATCCATTTTTTTAACATTGAGGTCTATGGAAGGCGGACACAAACCTTACCAATGGTTAATGATCTGTTTGTATCCGTTTTGCAATCCGTTTTTCCCTCTGCAAATGCTCAGAATGAAGAAAGTGGACAAAAGAAACAAAAAATGGATTTGTCAAAAATGGACACAAACGGACAGTTTTTTTGATGGACACCCATTTACTAATCCATCTATGCTAAGGCCCCCCGTAGCGGGCTGTACCAAAAAACAAATTGAGGTTTTTCCCGCAGTGCTTTTTACAGAAAGTTTTCCTCTGCGGACTTTTAGCTTCAATTTTACCTATAGGGAAACCGCCGGCATTTCCGTAGGTATAATTGACATGCTGCGATTTCCAAAACTGCAACGGTTTTGAAAATCTCAACATGTCTACTGCGCGTATATTTCCGCAATGTGTGGATGGGATTCACTGTTATTTTATTTGGCGTTTCCACAGCGGCCAAACTGCAGGATTTACACCACGTGAGGCCCCGGCCAAAAAGAATGAACCTAGCGGAATTTTGTTTCCATGTCTCTCTCTCTCTCTCTCTTTATATAAATACAGTATATATATATATATATATATATATATATATATATATATATATACAGTGGGTACGGAAAGTATTCAGACCCCTTTAATTTTTTCACTCTTTGTTTCATTGCAGTCATTTGCTAAAAGCAAAAAAGTTCATTTTATTTCTCATTAATGTATGCTCAGCGCCCCATCTTGACAGAAAAAAACAGAAATGTAGATATTTTTGCAAATTGATTAAAAAAGAAAAACTGAAATATCACATGGTCATAAGTATTCGGACCCTTTGCTCAGTATTGTGTAGAAGCCCCTTTTGAGCTAGTACAGCCAGGAGTCTTCTTGGGAATGATGCAACAAGTTTTTCACATCTGGATTTGGGGATTCTCTGCCATTCTTCCTTGCAGATCCTCTCCAGTTCTGTCAGGTTGGATGGTGAACGTTGGTGGAGCCATTTTCAGGTCTCTCCAGAGATGCTCAATTGGGTTGAGGTCAGGGCTCTGGCTGGGCCAGTCAAGAATGGTCACAGAGTTGTTCTGAAGCCGCTCCTTTGTTATTTTAGCTGTGTGCTTAGGGTCATTGTCTTGTTGGAAGGTGAACCTTCGGCCCAGTCTGAGGTCCAGAGCACTCTGGAAGAGGTTTTCTTCCAGGATGTCTCTGTACTTGGGCGCATTCATCTTTCCTTCAATTGCAACCAGTCGTCCTGTCCCTGCAGCTGAAAAACACCCCCATAGCATGATGCTGCCACCACCATGTTTCACTGTTGGCATTGTATTGGGCAGGTGATGAGCAGTGCCTGGTTTTCTCCACACATACCGCTTAGAATTAAGGCCAAAAAGTTCAATCTTCATCTTCATCAGACCAGAGAATCTTATTTCTCATAGTCTGGGAGTCCTTCATGTGTTTTTTGGCAAACTCTATGCGGGCTTTCATATGTCTTGCACTGAGGAGAGGCTTCCTTCGGGCCACTCTGCCATAAAGCCCCGACTGGTGGAGGGCTGCAGTGATAGTGACTTTATGGAACTTTCTCCCATCTCCCTACTGCATCTCTGGAGCTCAGCCACAGTGATCTTTGGGTTCTTCTTTACCTCTCTCACCAAGGCTCTTCTCCCACGATTGCTCAGTTTGGCTGGACGGCCAGGTCTAGGAAGAGTTCTGGTCGTACCAAACTTCTTCCATTTAAGGATTATGGAGGCCACTGTGCTCTTAGGAACCTTGTGTGCTGCAGAAATTCTTTTGTAACCTTGGCTAGATCTGTGCCTTGCCACAATTCTGTCTCTGAGCTCCTTGGGCAGTTCATTTGACCTCATGATTCTCATTTGCTCTGACATGTACTGTGAGCTGTGAGGTCCTATATAGACAGGTGTGTGCCTTTCCTAATCAAGTCCAATCAGTTTAATGAAACACAGCTTGACTCCAATGAAGGAGTAGAACCATCTCAAGGAGGATCAGAAGGAAATGGACAGCATGTGAGTTAAATATGAGTGTCACAGCAAAGGGTCTGAATACTTATAACCATGTGATATTTCAGTTTTTCTTTTTTAATAAATTTGCAAAAATATCTACGTCTGAATACTTTCCGTACCCACTTGTATATATATATATATATACAGTCATATGAAAAAGTTTGGGCACCCCTATTAATCTTAATCATTTTTAGTTCTAAATATTTGGGTGTTTGCAACAGCCATTTCAATTTGATATATCTAATAACTGATGGACACAGTAATATTTCAGGATTGAAATGAGGTTTATTGTACTAACAGAAAATGTGCAATATGCATTAAACCAAAATTTGACCGCTGCAAAAATTTGGGTACCCTTATCATTTTATTGATTTGAATACTCCTAACTACTTTTTACTGACTTACTGAAGCACAAAATTGGTTTTGTAACCTCACTGAGCTTTGAACTTCATAGCCAGGTGTATCCAATCATGAGAAAAGGTATTTAAGGTGGCCAATTGCAAGTTGTTCTCCTATTTGAATCTCCTCTGAAGAGTGGCATCATGGGCTCCTCAAAACAACTCTCAAATGATCTGAAAACAAAGATTGTTCAACATAGTTGTTCAGGGGAAGGATACAAAAAGTTGTCTCAGAGATTTAACCTGTCAGTTTCCACTGTGAGGAACATAGTAAGGAAATGGAAGACCACAGGGACAGTTCTTGTTAAGCCCAGAAGTGGCAGACCAAGAAAAATATCAGAAAGGCAGAGAAGAAGAATGGTGAGAACAGTCAAGGACAATCCACAGACCACCTCCAAAGAGCTGCAGCATCATCTTGCTGCAGATGGTGTCACTGTGCATCGGTCAACAATACAGCACACTTTGCACAAGGAGAAGCTGTATGGGAGAGTGATGCGAAAGAAGCCGTTTCTGAAAGCACGCCACAAACAGAGTCGCCTGAGGTATGCAAAAGCACATTTGGACAAGCCAGCTTCATTTTGGAAGAAGGTCCTGTGGACTGATGAAACAAAGATTGAGTTGTTTGGTCATACAAAAAGGCGTTATGCATGGCGTCAAAAAAACACAGCATTCCAAGAAAAACACTTGCTACCCACTGTAAAATTTGGTGGAGGTTCCATCATGCTTTGGGGCTGTGTGGCCAATGCCGGCACCGGGAATCTTGTTAAAGTTGAGGGTCGCATGGATTCAACTCAGTATCAGCAGATTCTTGAGAATAATGTACAAGAATCAGTGACGAATTTGAAGTTACGCCGGGGATGGATATTTCAGCAAGACAATGATCCAAAACACAGCTCCAAATCTACTCAGGCATTCATGCAGAGGAACAATTACAATGTTCTGGAATGGCCATCCCAGTCCCCAGACCTGAATATCATTGAACATCTGTGGGATAATTTGAAGCGGGCTGTCCATGCTCGGCGACCATCAAACTTAACTGAACTGGAATTGTTTTGTAAAGAGGAATGGTCAAAAATACCTTCATCCAGGATCCAGGAACTGATTAAAAGCTACAGGAAGCGACTAGAGGCTGTTATTTTTGCAAAAGGAGGATCTACTAAATATTAATGTCACTTTTCTGTTGAGGTGCCCATACTTTTGCACCGGTCAAATTTTGGTTTAATGCATATTGCACATTTTCTGTTAGTACAATAAACCTCATTTCAATCCTGAAATATTACTGTGTCCATCAGTTATTAGATATATCAAATTGAAATGGCTGTTGCAAACACCCAAATATTTAGAACTAAAAATGATCAAGATTAATAGGGGTGCCCAAACTTTTTCATATGACTGTATATATATATATATATATATATATATATATATATATATATATTTTTTTTTTTACTATTGTTACTCTAATCTCAGAATTGAGGTCACATTGTCTTTCCTCGCAAACTTGTGTTTTAATAACCATATATTTCCATTGTCAACCATGCCTCTTAATACCCTTTACTCAAATAACCCACATAATATTATTCTTAATATTCCCAGCTAAAAAAATTGCATCCATGTCATTTACATAAATCCAGTGTTTTCAATTGTATATTTTTACTACCAGTCTATTAATACTCAGGGTCCCATTGACTAGAAGTAGCAAATCCAGCATCTGCAATCTTGCACCACTACACGGGAGCAATAAATTATTTCTATAATGACATGCTAATTAAAATTTTGCTTGTAACTCATGTAAGCGATTGAGACCCAGCAAATTTCTTTTTTCATTTGCAAAGTGAGAAAGCAAATTGGCCAGTGTCAGTAGGACATCTCTAACAAGTGCAAATTGAATAACATGCTATCTTGCACTATTAGTCCCGGCTAGAATGCCTGAATTAGATATTCAATGCGCTTGCTATTGTAAGGGCTGATTGATAAATGCAGAGGCAAATTTGTCAAAACAACAGGAGCTGCACCCAGTGGGACATCAATATGCTCCATTCAGGCTTTCCCTACACAAAATTGTCACATAAAATTAAGACTAGTCACTAACCAGCCATGGAGATTGTAGCAGACATCAGGCAGCCTGCGTGCTATATGTATATCACTCTTATGCATAACAGTTTTGGCTGTCACTACCGGGGCCGTCTATGACCTCTGCAGTAAAGGTTAAAATTTCCAACGAGGCCGAGACATCACGCTCAGCTGCTGAGGCTTTTAGACCATTTCCTGCCAGATCTGCGCACAGATGCGATGCCCTAAGCTATAATCTGTGGTCTAGTCTACATGACAAATGGCACAGGCTAGATTATTGCATTATATATTAAGTACTACAAGTCTGTAAATTATAAGAAAGCTACTGTTCCCTCCAACCGGGTTGGACTTTTTTTTTGTCTTTAATGCAATCGGCGTAATAAAATAAAATCTTCTCAAATAAATACATTGCAAAAACAGTAAACAAAAAGTTGGCCGAGCGGAATTAACTGTTTATCTCATTGTTGATGTCACAAATAAGCCTCGCCGTCCATCTGTTATACAATAAACACAGCTTCGCATTGTTGTATTAGACGGGTTTTAATACAGGCGTGTTGTTTTGTTAGTTTCTGGTGCATGTATTAGCCGCAGCCAGAATTTTTTTTTTTTCTTCTGTGACACAGTTTGTATAAATGAAGGTAGCCGTCACGGTGTGAAATGACAGTGTTTCCCAGAACCCCCTCCGTAATAGTCTGTTGAAATGTCACAAATAACTATAATGGCAATCCACTTGCTGTCATCAGATGAAAGAAACAAAATTGTCTTTTGCATCAACGAATGGACAACTGTGAATGTGCCGGGGGAAACGCGAGGAGGCTGCCACCGAAGTAGGACTCTCCGGCTAAATGATGGGAACTTGTATTTTGCTCACCAGACTGAAATATGATTTGATTATTGATTATGTCATGGCATGGCCGTAGATCTTACAGCTGGGCAATAGTACAAGGTGATACATATTAAGTAGATGTTATATGAAATGATAGACAGATAATAGATATCAGTTACATATTAGTTATGAGACAGATAGGTAGATATTACATATAGGTTAGATAGAAAGGTATTATATATGAGACAGGTAAGTAGGTAGATATACATATTAGATATCAGATAAATAGATATTAGATATGATAGATAGATAGATAGATAGATAGATAGATAGATAAATATTAGATTATGAGATATTAGATATAAGACAGATCTGATAAACAGATTACATAGATGATCGATAGATACTAGATTATGAGATATTAGATATAAGACATATATGATAAACAGATATTAGATAGATGATAGATAGATAGATAGATAAATAGATAGATAGATAGATAGATATGATACAAAGATATTAGACAGATTTATAGATTGATGAGAGATAGATATACAGATTGATATTAGATGATAGCAGAAATTAATATGAGATAGAAAGATAGAAGATATGATAAACAGATATTAGATAGATAGATAGATAGATAGATAGATAGATAGATATGATACAAAGATATTAGATAGATGGCTAGATAGATGAGACAGATAGATATACAGATTGATATTAGATGACAGCAGATACTAATGTGAAATAGATATGAGATGGATGGATAGATATTAGATATATGAGACACACATTAGCTATAACACAGATATTAGATATGAGACAGATAGAAACAGTACATATGAGATAGATTATGAGACAGATAGATGGATAGATATTAGATGAATAGATAGATAGATAGATAGATAAATAGATAGATGTATAAGTATTAGATATAACACAGATATAGATAAATAGGTATTAGATATAAGATAGCTAATTCGACAGATATTAGCAATGATACCCATTAGATAGATAGATAGATAGATAGATAGATAGATAGATAGAGTGAATCCTCTCCAAAAGCCCACTCCCTTACCCAGACCACATTTTCTCTGACAGATTTTCAGTTTTCCAAGTTGACCATCTTCTTTGTGAAGACTACCCCATTAGATGACCACTTTTTAATGCAATTTTGGGTGGTCGTCTCAAATAGGTTTCACTGTATTAGGTATAAGATAGATGTTAGATATGAAACACATAGAAGGTATGAGAGATTATGAGACAGATAGAAGGATAGATATTGGATGGATATTGATAGATAGATAAGGATTTATGGATAGACAGATATCAAATTATATTAGATAGAAAACAGATACATAGATGGACAGATAGATGGATAAATGATAGATGGATAGATAGATAGATAGATAGATAGATAGATAGATAGATAGACACATTGAATCATCTGCAAAAGACCACTTCTTCTTTGAGAAGACCACCCCTTATCCAGACCATATTCTCTCAGATTTTCAGTTTTCCATGTTAACCATCTTCTATGAGAAGACCACCCCACTAGAAGACCACTAGACCACTAGCAATTTTGAGTGGTCGTCTCAAAAAGGTTTCCCAATTTTTCCAAACACCTACTAACTTTTTTCTTTGTATATGGAAAAAGGCTAAAAACTAGTAATATGCAAGTTCAGTACTTATAAATTACCATACAAGGAAAAAAAACCAAACAGTTCTACTATCTTAGCAAAATAATTAATTGACAATAAATGAGTATGACCAATGACAAGGCAGCAAACAATGACAACTGTCAAGGTAAAAATACAGTTTAGAATACAAGGAACAGACTGGATTTTGTCACACCCTACAATTAATTCTGACGCCAGACCTCAAAATAATCCAAATCCTGGCCCAGACCCATCAGACTCCAGACCAGACCCCTGAATTAAAACCTCAGATCAGACTCCTAAAGTAAACACACCCCAGATCTGGTCTGTCAGACCCTGAACTAAACTCCTAAATCAGACCCAGGTTAAAAAGACCCCCAAAAGGCAGGTATATATTTTGTATTTATTTTATTGCCACTTCCTCTTGTGTTCAGAGACCTGCACATAAGTAAAAACTCCATTAATGATCTTTGTATGGACCCCAACACAAAGCATTCTAATGTGGACCAGCGTCAGGATTCTGTGTGTCAGGCTCTAAAATACTTGTAGCAGGGCGTCCCTATACTATGGGGCCAGGTAACAACTTTGCTGACTACAGCCCCTATAGTAAGTTTTTGTGCAGTCTATATGTAAACAAATGCCATTAGTGCATGAGCAGCGCAAACAAGAACAAAGCCAGTTCACATAGATGGATGGATGGATGGATAGATAGATAGATAGATAGATAGATAGATAGATAGATAGACAGATAGATAGATAGATCATAATAGTAGTAATAATGGATGGCAGATAGATAATAAAAGTAGTGAAGACAGATAATAGTAATAGTAGTAAAAAAGACAGATGGACTGTAATAATAGATGGATAGATGGATAAATAGTAACTAAATAAGAGCGATGATGGATGGTTAGAATAGTAATAGTGGTAATAATAGGTACATAGATAGTAAAAGTAGTAAGGTAAGGTAGATAGATAGATAGATAGATAGATAGATAGATAGATAGATAACAGATGGACAACACAGTACCCACAAAAGTGGTGAGGTGCTACTCCAACAACAAACCATGGATTAATTCTGATATAAAAACACTACTTAAGGAGAAAAAGATGACATTCAAGGCAAGAGATAAGGTGGGGCTGAGGGAGGTACAAAATGAGCTCAGACGTCAAATAAGGCAGGAAAAAGCCAATTATAAGAAAAAAATGGAAAGAAAAGATATAAGTGCAGTTTGGAAGGGTTTTAAGTCAATCTCGGGTAACAGACAGTCTGACTCCCAAGTGGAAGCAGATGATAATTGGTTTAACGAACTAAAATTTCTGTAGAAATCTTCCTGTGTGGTACTGGTTCCAAAGAAACCTCATCCTATGGACCTCAATGACTACAGACCCGTAGCACTGACATCCCACCTGATGAAGATCTTGGAGAGATTGGTTCTCACACATCTCCGCCCTCTAGCGAGCCCCACTATGGACCCTCTCCAGTTTGCTTATCAGCCGGGCATTGGGGTAGATGATGCCATCATCCACCTTCTGCACAGGGCTCTGGCTCACCTGGAGAAACCAGGGAACACGATGAGAATAATGTTCTTTGATTTCTCCAGTGCTTTTAACACCTTACAGCCTGGGTTACTGAGAGACAAGCTGGGCCTTGCTGGAGTGGACCACCACCTCTCCAACTGGATCCTAGACTACCTCACAAATCGACCCCAGTATGTGAGAGCCCGGGACTGTGTGTCAGATACCGTGATCTGTAATACGGGGGCACCTCAGGGTACAGTTCTCGCCCCGTTCCTCTTCACACTGTACACTGCAAATTTTAGGTGCAACTCATCTAGCTGCTACCTACAGAAGTATTCTGACGACTCTGCAATAGTGGGCCTCATCACAGACGAAGATGACAAGGAGTACAGAGAACTGAACCGGGATTTTGTGGACTGGTGCCAGTGGAACCACCTGAAGATTAACGCGGGGAAGACCAAGGAGATGGTGGTGGACTTCCGTAAATGCAGATGCCCTCCTAAACCAGTGGACATCGAGGGGACGAGCATCGAGATTGTCTACACCTATAAGTATCTGGGTTTGCTCCTCAATAATAAGCTGGACTGGGCAGATCACATGGAGGTCCTGTACAGGAAGGGCCACAGCAGGCTCTACCTGCTTAGGAGGCTGAGAGCCTTTGGAATCCGGGGGGCACTTCTTAGGACTTTTTTCAACTCGGTAGTGGCATCAGCCATCTTCTTCGGAGTGGCCTGCTGGGGGAGCAGTATATTAACCAGGGATAGGAATAGACTCGACAAGCTGATTAGAAGGGCCAGCTCTGTCCTGGGGAGCCCACTGGACCCAGTGCAGGTGGTGGGTGACAGAAGGATACTGTCCGTGGTGAGCTCCATGCGGGAGAATAAGTCCCATCCCATGCATGAGACTGTGATCGCGCTGAGCAGTACTGTCAGTGACCGACTGCTCCACCCTAAGTGTGAGAAGGAGCGCTAACGGAAGTCTTTCCTCCCCACCGCGGTTAGGCTGTACAACCAACACCGGCCTAAGTGGAGATCAATACACACAGAGAACTGAAATTTTCTATCTGTTATGATAAATGGATAGATAGATAGATAGATAGATAGATAGATAGATAGATAGATAGAGAGAGAGATAGATAGATAGATAGATAGATAGATAGATAGATAGATAGATAGATAGCACAATAGTAGCAATAATAGACGGATGGATGGATAGATTGGTCATCTGGTATTTGGGTGAATCAAATTATTATTGTTATAACTAATATTATAACCATTATCTCTGTGTACATAATAATAACAATAATAATATCATTATATGGCTGTCATATACTGATGTGATCTTGATCAATGAGCAGAGAAGTCAGGACAATATAAGTATAATAAGAGGCATATCACATAAGATATGTGTTTCTGCAGGCTTTGGCTCAGGTTAGTGGTGCGTAGTACATGTTGTTACTACTGTTATAATTGCACTTTATGCAGAAAAATTGAAAAGTGAAATGCAGAGATGAGAAATGTCACATTTGGTTGTTCTAATTGTTTTAATACCCTTAGTGACAGGTGGCAAATCCTCTTGAGGTTTGAGAGGTTAAATATTGGGCACGGGGCATGACTTGCCCTTAATAACGTAAATAAGACACATGAATCTCACATATTAAGCTTCAGCATTCATGTGTTCACATTGCTTCATAAAAAGACAATATTTAAAGCGCTGCTTAGTTACTGTCTGTATATCCAAAGCATAGATAGAGAGGGGGCTCAGACTCATCATGTATGGCCCACATCTCTCAGCTCCTGAAATGATCAGATCCATATGTTACATGGCTGGATTAGCAAGAGGATTAGAAACTTCTATAGGAGAAAGCAGAGATTTGTTCCTGTTTTAGAGATATAGCATATCATTAGCATAAGATAGTTCATCATCCTATCCTATAGTTATTATTTTTAAAGTACTTTTAAATGTATTATTAATATTTTATTACTATATTACTACTACTAGTATTATTAATAATACTAATAATACTACTATAATAATAATAATATAAAACTACTACTGCTACTACTAATAATAATAACAATATTAATAATAATAATAATAATAATAATAATAATAATATAAAACTACTACTATAACTATTATTATTATTAATTAATAATAATAATAATAATAATAATAATAATAATAATAATATAGTATAACAGTCAGGCTCAAAGCCATTCTGTTACTAGTATTATACTACTACTACTACTACTAGATATACTAGTAATAATAATAATAATAATAATAATAATAATAATATAAATCTACTACTAATAATAATAATGTCACTATCAGGCTCAAAGCCATTCTGTTACTAGTATTATACTACTACTACTACTAGTAATAATAATAATAATAATAATAATAATATAAATCTACTACTAATAATAATAATGTCACTATCAGGCTCAAGTGTCTGGGTGTGACCTCCTATGGACCTCCTTTGACCATTCTGTTGCTAGTATTATTGTATTGTATTATGGCCCACCTTTATAAAGGGCACAATGTATTAAGTTAAAACCCATACCACCTATTGGAGCGGTGTAGGGTATTTATGGATACCCAAAAAAAAGAGAAATACAAGCGCTGGTCAAGGTGCAAAGCATTTTATCCAAATTGGTGACACACAACACGTTTCGTTACTTACCCTTTACCAAGTCACAAAACGCGTTGTGTGTCACCACTTGGAATAAAACTCTTTGCACCTGGACCAGCGCTTGTATGCCTATTTTTTTGGGTATCCATATATACCCTACACCACTTCACTGGATCTTCCTGACGTGTCATCACCATTACCATGTTCCTGAGGCTTGGAGCTGCTGCCTGAGGTCCACCAACACATTGGAATTATTCCGTCATGCCATTTAAGTAGTTGTGACCTCATCACAACTCACCAAGGTGAGCATATACTCAACCTACTGTATCCCACAGTATTATGCTATTAGCTACTTTCTTTCTCGATATACCACCCATTGGGTCCTTTGTGTTTTGAGTTGGTTAGGGCATAGCAATACATTCATTGATATTGATAAGTATTATCTGAATTTTACTGTCTATAGCCAGGACTGTTGGTAAGTAGCTGTAGCAGACACATAGCTCTAGTTCCAGATCTGTGGCAGAGCTCAATAGTAACATAGCAATTCTCCCATAGACTGCAAGACTGTATTGCAGTCTATGGTATAAGCAATCTGGGGCAGGGGGTGGCTAAATAAAATATTTTTAAAAAGCCCCCACTTTCCTAGATTATAGATAAAAATAAACACTTTAGGTATCAGACATCTATCAAATTCTATTAAATCATAACTAAACTTCTGGATAACTTTTGATTTTTCTGGCAATATTTGTTTTATTAATACATTTTGTAACATACTTTATTAACAAATTTTGGCTCCTTTCTGTGAAATCCTGCTTTTTTTTTATTCTATGCATTACATCTCTATTGAAAGCTGTCCCTGCTTCTCACCATGTACCGTGTACAAGTTTGTGTTGTGTAAAAACAAAACCCATACGAAAACAATGTAACTGTTTCTTTTCCAATTTTACCCCATTCTATTTATTTTTTCGGTTTCATGGTACATTTTACATAATATTAAATGGCGCCATTAGGAAGTACAAAAATCAAGCCCTCATATGGCAATGTCAGTGGAAAAAAAAAAAATTATGATTTTTATTAAGGCAAAGATTCAAAAGTAAAAGCATGCAAATGAAAATTGTCTTGGTCCTGAAAGGGTTACGGGGTTATACACATATTAATTGCTAGAATAGAATATTTTTGTAATATATGCTGTATATTTTGTGAACAATGCACCGCCAGCTATATTAATAATATGGGCCTTACATTACGTGTCTAAATGCTGAATGGGAAAATTGCAAGCCCCCTAAAGGTGTCCGTTCGCAGTTATCTCAGACAGCTGCAAGGCAAACAGAATGACAAGGCATATTAATAAGATACTCCTTCTTCCAGTTACTTGAAAGTGATTCATGAGACATATGTCTATCTTGATCCATTCAACTAACTGGATTACTGGGGAGAGCAGAGAAAAAAGAAAAGGAAACCTGCCAGTGGACTATTGCAGACACAGAGCAAGTCATGTATCTCAGCCTTGTTATCTGCTTTATTGACAGAATACTAATTCAGACAAAGGGAATGTGTCTTCGGCAATTATGTGTAGAAGACTTAGTACCTATATCTTGTCAGGATGTAAACCTCCCCATAATTCAGAAGATCTAGATTGCTAGTGATTTGCACATAGAAGCTGGAAGGAACATCTCAGCATAACCTTCAAGTCTTGCCCATATTCCATATATCACTGCAAGTGCAACAGTGTTGAAAATATTCTATTTGTGCTGACAAAAACTCAAATTGGGTCTAGAACAGGGATCGGCAACCCCGGGCACACTTATTTACCTGGCACAGGCAGCCCGAGTCCTTGCCCAGCTGTTTCAATCGGACCGAACACAGTGGAAAGAAACTGCTATTATTATTCTGTGGGGTCTCTTCAGGCCCCAGGGGAGGTGATCAAACATAAAAAATAATGTTACTCACCTCTCCTGCGCTCTGTTCTCTTCTGCCTGAGCACGGTGGCTCAGTGGTTAGCACTGCAGTCTTGCAGCGCAGGAGTCCTGGATTCGAATCCTGCCAAGGACAACACCTGCAAGGAGTTTGTATGTTCTCCCCGTGTTTACGTGGGTTTCCTCCCACACTCCAAAGACATACTGATAGGGAATGTAGATTGTGAGCCCTATATGGGACAGTGACTGTAAAGCGCTGTGGAATATGATGGTGCTATACAAGTAAAGCTAATATATAAATAATAATAAAAAAGGTGATAGGGCCTCAGGGGTCACGTTGGCGTTATTACATATAATGATGCTGAAGTGACTCCTGGAACCCTATCAGCGGTCGCTGACTTCAAGGGGAAGCGCCAAAGAGAACAGATGAGAGGGGAGTAACATTGTTTTTTATGTTTGTCACCTCTCCACTTATTATACTCTGGGGTCTGAAGAGACTCCACAGTATTATAATACCTAGTAAGTGTCAAAAATTGGAATATTATACTGTGTGGAGGGGCCACTATGGAACATAATACCGTGTGTAAGGGCCGCTATGGGACATAATACCATGTGCAGGGGCCGCTACGGGACATAATACTGTGTGTAGGGGCCTGTATGGGACATAATACCATATGCAGGGGTCGCTATGGGACATAATACCATGTGCAAGGGTTGCTACGAGACATAATACCGTGTGCAGGGACTGCTATGGCTATGAGACATAATACCATGTGCAGGGGCTTCTATGAGATATAATACAGTGTGCAGGGGTGCTATGAAACATAATACCGTATGCAGAGGCCGCTATGGCTATGGGACATAATACTGTGTGCAAAGGCGCTATGGCTATGAGACACAATACTGTGTGCAGGGGCCGCTATGGGACATAATACCGTGTGCAGGGGCCGCTATGAGACATAATACCTTGTGCAGGGGCCGCTATGAAACATAATACCGTGTGCAGGGGCCGCTATGAGACATACTACTGTGTGTAGGGGCTGCTATGGGATATAATACCGTGTGCAGGGGCTGCTATGAGACATAATACTGTGTGCAGGGGCCGCTATAGGACATAATACCGTGTGCAAGGGCCGCTATGGCTATGAGACATAATACCGTGTGCAGGGGCCACTATGAGACATAATACTGTGTGCAGAGGCTGCTATGGCTATGGGACATAATACTGTGTGCAAGGGCCGCTATGGGATATAATACCATGTGCAGGGGCTGCTATGAGACATAATACTGTGTGCAGGGGCCGCTATGGGATATAATACCATGTGCAGGGGCTGCTATGAGACATAATACTGTGTGCAGGGGCCTCTATGGGACATAATACCGTGTGCAGGGGCCGCTATGAGACATAATACCTTGTGTAGGGGCCGCTATGAAACATAATACCATGTGCAGGGGCCACTATGAGACATAATACTGTGTGTAGGGGCCGCTATGGGATATAATACCGTGTGCAGGGGCCACTATGGGATATAATACCATGTGCAGGGGCCACTATGGGACATAATACTGTGTGTAGGGGCCTCTATGGGACATAATACTGTGTGCAGGGACCGCTAAGGGAACATAATACCATGTGCAGAGGCCGCTATGGGACATTATACTGTGTGCTGGGGCTGCTATGGGCTTTGGGTGCAGAGGCCGCTATGGGACATTATACTGCGCTGGGGCTGCTATGGGACATAATATCATGTGCAGGAGTCGCTAAGGGACATTATTCTTTAGAACAGTGTGTTTTTGCACTAAAAATGCAGGCATTTTTTTTTTTTTGTGCAAAAACATACCATTTGAACGCAGTTTTACATCGAAGTAAAAGTTCCAGTGGCCTAAGAATATAGCTGCATCCAGATACACAGTGTGTTTCCACCATAAGGATGCCGCCATACGGTGCTCCTGGACACATATATTTACCACTAATTGGCAGCTGTACATGGACTTTCATTGCTTCTAATGGAAATGTACAGGTGCACCCCAGAAAATAGCAGTAAATGCAAGTCTCCTAAAGCATCTGGTGGCAGCACTTCTGTGTTATGGTTTGTGGTATATGACATTAGTATAGGGGTTGTCAGACTGGCATTCCAAGTACCTCATCTTTGATTTTTTAATTTAAATAGTCACGCTGAACAAAAAAGGTTGCCTACCCCTGATCTAGAATATTCGCAATACAGTAACAGGATATCCAGATCCCTGACTGGGCAGTCATTCTGGATGTGCTATAGCAGTGCTTCATACCGTTTTCAGAGACAAAAATATTTCCTTTGGGCAGCCCTACCAAATGATTTTTACCAAAAGACAAAAAAAAAATTATTTTCATGCATTTTTGGGGCAATTTTTGAATTTACAGCTAAAACATATTAGATAAATTTGTTTTGGTAGTAAAATTAGAAAACCTCACCAAAAACCACATCAAAACTGCATGCATTTTTTTTACGATGTAGTTTTAACTGCACCATGTGAAAGCACCCTCTAAGCTATACCATTCTATTCTTCCCACCCGATCATCCTGCACATATAAAAATTCACCTTTTACCATCACCATACTCCCTTCGTGACCTCCACATGATCTCCAGTGGTCCAACACACAGTATATGGCTCCCCAGTAGCCCCTAGATATCAAATAATGTAACCCACACTGTATCCAGCCCTGTTCTGATGGCGCTCTCTGCTGCTCTCTTCCGCTCATCCCTGGCTCAATGCAGCACACTTGTACCGAGCCAAAGAAATCATTAGCAGATGCCTGAATGGTTCTCTATTGGACTCAACCCGAGCGAAGACATCCAGCCATCTTCGCACCTAGAGTGTCGCGGCATCCTGGTTGGGAATTGCTGACATAGACTATGATGGGGGAGGTATTTTGCTATTTTTATGGCATAATCACAACTTTTGTTATATCACATTCATGTTGGTGTCTTCTATGGTCGGATATATCCAATATATCATTTACAAATAGTTCAAGTAGAACAAAAACCATTGCAATATGATACATGAATTAAATTATGAATTAATCCTTTATACTTTTCCTTCCCATATCATGGCACAGAACCCATCTGTTCCTATAGCAAGATCTTATAAAATATCACTCAACACCCAGTAAAAATAAACAAATAAATAAATAAAAACGGTGCATTTCCATGTTAAAAGTGCCCACATTGTGAGAAAAGTATCTCGGAGAGCACATGGACATCTGGCAGTAATACTCTCCATAATAAATTCTCATATAACCTAGATTTCTTTGATTGAACCAGTACATTTTCTGTCCAAAAATAGGTCTGCTATGAAACTGAAGCCATGATTTATGAACGCCCGGGAAGGTAATACAACTAGGGACCCAAAGGTCCAAATCCAGGCCATATTTTCCATGGATTAATCCCAGGTATTGGAGCCAAATTTACGGCTTCCAAACTGAGCGCTATGATTAGGGATGAGTGGCGCTCACATGGTTCACATTGTCTTGGATTTGGCAATTAAGTGTTTTTTACTTTGACAAATGTTCTATGATATATTAGTTAATATAAAAAAAAAAAACATATGGACACGTGATGATCTTACCATGTTCAACCAGATTATCACTTATTAAAGGTTTTTTTAGCTTATTAATTGTAATAAAAATTTTTGCAACTATCTAATTTTTTTTTGCAAGTGTTTCACCATTTTCAAGATGTCTGCTTGCTAAGGGCTTATTAAATGAGATGTCCCATGAACAAGACTTATCCCCTATTCACAGGATAGGATATCAGTGTCTGTTCACCCTATGGAATGTAGAAGAGCACCATTCTCATGATCGATGGGGATTATCAGCAGTGGAACCCCCATGGGATTAAACATTTATACCATAAGATTCATTTCATGAATAATAATGTGGCTTGACCACGAGCTAGAATTACTATTATTATACTTTAGAGTCTCTTCAGACCCCAGCGTATAATAAGCAAAGGTCCAAAAGAGGTGCAGAAATATGATAAACACTCATACTTACTTTTCCTCACCTCTCCTGGGCTCCTCACGACATCTGGTGCTCCATCACGGTTCTCTTCTGGTCTCATTTGGGCTCCGGGGTGATGACACAGGCCTAGGAGGACCACTGTGATTTGGCCAGCGTCATGATGCTTTGGTAAACCCCAAAAATTTGGGGTTTGGTCAAACCTGTAATTTTTGGAAAAACTCCACTTTCTCTTATTCAGAATGTGACATCACATCAATTTATCACATGGACATGTTACAGCTCAGCCCCATTCATCTAGTGAGGTATTGTGTGTTAAAAAGTTACATAAAATTTTTAATTTAAACTAGTTGAATGAAGTGATGAATCAAGGATCACAACTCAGATCAGATGTGACATGGGCATGCCGAGCGTCATGACGTCATGAGGAGGAAGATACAGACAGCACGAGGATGCCCGAAAGAGGTAGCGGAAGGTGAGTATAATTTTTCTTTTATTTTTTACACCTCTCTTGGGTCTCTTTATACCCTAGAGTATAATCATTTAGCACAAATCATGTTGTGGTTGCCATTTTGGTTTGTCTGAGATGGATCCCAAAATGTTTAGTTCTTTAAAAACTGAACAATTTGGAATATTCAGGTCGAAATCGGGATGATTTGCCCAACACTAGCTAAAAGTACTGCTAGCTACTTTCGTCAAAATAAATCAGGCATGGATCCACGAGGATTTTCACACACCTCCTGCTGATGTCTCTGAATAGAGCTGCCACCGACTTTCGGCATCATGTTCCATTTAATGTAGAGTTTAACGCCCCTATAGCGGCCCTGGCACTTTATGCACATTATATTGTCACAGAGTATACAATCCCACTCCAATTGCCTCACTGTATACAGCCTCCCTCTAGTTGCCTTCACAATATACAGCTCCCCTCCAGTATATAGTCATCCCTCCAGTTGCCGCACAGTATACAGTCTCCCTCCAATTGCCCTCACACTATGCAGTCCACCTCCAGTTGTCCTCACATTGTATAGTTTCTTCCAGTTGCCCCCACAGTATACAACTCCACTCCAGTTGCACCCAGACTAAACAATCCACCTCCAGATGCCCCACAGTATACAGTTTGTCCTACAGTTGCCCCCAAAGTATACATTTTGCCCTCCAGTTGCCCTCACAGTATACAGCTTCCCCTCCAGTTACTCCTAGATTATACAGTCCCCCTCGGGTTGCCCCCACAGTATACAATCCTCTCATCTCGACCTGGATGAGTTGAAGCTGGGACATACCTTCTGCCGACAGGGACAGTGGGACACAGCCTGCAATCCAGTACTGTCCTGTTGAATCCAGGATGATTGGGAGCATTTTAAATGCATAAAAGTAAGAGTCAGCACAGTGTATGGTTAAACTCAGAAAGTGTAGCCACTGCTTACCATTCATTTTTCCATGGACATACAGTACATGTCACTTTCACAAAACCCATGGGGAACATACAAACTCCTTGCTGATGTTATCCTTGGTCAGATTCGAACCTAGAACTCCAGCACTGCAAAGCTACAGTGCTAACCATCGCCACTATTTGCCACTGGATGAGGATGAGAGCAATGGATATTAATGGTAGTAGAGTGATGGACGCAGTTGGAGCTTCCTCCATCTGCATTCGTTCCCACTGACTATAATGTAAAAAAATTCTGTCACATTTGTCTACTTTTATAATGGAAGAAAAAGTCCTGCATGCACAATTTTTTCTTCCATCAGAAAAGTAAAAAACATGACACTAGAAAGCTTCCATCATGTTTTTTACATGAGGCTGAATACAGATGGACACCAGACAGAGGGGACTTCATCTGCATCAGTGACTTAATGTCTATTGCTCTCAAACTTTGACAGATGAGAGCAATGGATGTTAATAATGGTAATGTGAACCTATCCTAAGTCTCTAGTTCAACAATCGGTCTACCTCTGGTATCTCTGACCAGGCCAGGAAGAGTGTTCACTCTCCATCCCAGGTCTGTTGCCTATCCTTCCCACCGTATCGGGGTAAGATAGTGTCCACCTCGTATACATGATCCTTCAGTGGCCGGGTAATCCATTGACTCTATAATCTCAATAATTCACAGTTTACTACCAAAAAACAAGTAGTAGAGTGGAAAGCATGGCAAAAATTCTGAAAGTATTTGGTGGTGCTTGTTCATGCCAGTATCACATATTCCCTTTTATCATCTTAACATCAGGGTAACCAACAGGTCAATCTACTTCTCCTTTGTTTACTGATATTGGGGTTTCTGAGCAGACTCTATGCAAGTTTGAGTAAAGATGAGACTGGTGGTCGAGCCAAGGTTTGGATTACTAAATTTTTGCGGTTACAAGTACACTGGTGCACATTACGTCCTTGCAGCTCCTGAACTTCCCTTTTTGTTTTTGCTTATTTGTTGCTTTAACCATTCGGTAATTGATAGATGATGGAACCATTCCAATGAATGGGCCAGCTGCATTATATCGGTCACATATGAAGGACGTGTTTAGTATTCAATATGGGGATGAACTGTACAGAAAGGATTTTTGCAAAAAGGAATTCATTCTTATCATGCGATGGGCTGCTAATGCAAGACTATCGCTTACTCAAATGTCTGTAGTAAAAGCTGATTGTGAGTGTTTGATTGATACAATTCTAAACACAGATTCCGACTGAAAACTTTTAAGCAGCCCTCGGCACATTTTTCATCTACGTACTGTCTCTGACCACACGGAGTAGATAGCCTTTATATGGTTGGATGTTTTTGAAAAGACATATTTGATAAGTTTAGAGGATCGTGCCCTACATGCATCCAACACTAAAGCAATGGGTATAATGTTCTCACAAAAAAAATAAATAGCACCAGATTAGATAGTCATAGACACATGAAGAGTGCAACATAGACTATCACAAAGTCTACAACGACTGACCCAAATATGCATTATAATAAAATAAAGAGAGTCTACCACCCCCATAATCACTTCTAACCCACTCATAGGGTTGTTAGTGCCATAGTGGACATACCTTTAGGCTAAGGCCCCACATTGGAGAAAGGCTGGGGCCCCGTATTGTGAAAATGCTGCGTTTTACATTACCTGCAAAGTGGATGGGATTCTGGATAATCCCATCCACACATTGCAGAAGTAAACCTGCAGAGGAAAAGCTGCAGCATGTCAATTATACCTGCAGAAACGCTGGAGTTTTCTGTACAGGTATAATAGAGGCAGAATGTCTGCAGAGGAAAACTCTGCAAAAATGCAATGAAAAACGCTGCGGAAAAAAACGCAATACGTTTCCGCCATGTTTTTCTCTGCTGTGTTTTTATGCTACATCTCGCTACGTGAGGCCTTAGCCAAAAGCAGCTTTTTTGTTGCAGAATTTGCTGCAGTTTTTTGAGCCAAAGCCAAGGATGGCTACAAAATGAATGTGAAATATAGGAAGCTCTTATACTTCTACCTCCTGCTCAATCCACTCCTGGCTTTAGCTCAAAACCAAAAAAAAGCTGCATTTCCACAACATGGGGCTTTAGCAGTGGTGGGCATGGTGGCTTTTACACCAAATCTTCTTAAAGGACCTGAGGCTGCACAGCAATGAGTGGGTTGATCTTGAGTCACGGCAAAGAATCCCCCAGGGTACTCCTTGTTGTGTTTCTCCTGTGTGGTGGCTTTTCAGGGTACCTCCGATGGTGGGAGTGAATAGGAGACAGGCTGCCACTCAAAACAGATGAAGCTCGCAGCACAGTTCTTCCAGTTACAAGGCAACATGGAGGGGCACATTCACTTACAGCCAATTGAGTCCAGACATATGGCACTTTTCATATATGGAAAGGAGCAGCAATTGCTCTTCACCTGTTCCTCAAGTACTTTGACCCTTTCCACTGTGGCGATCAGGTAAACCGCTGAGACCTAATCCTCCCTTTCCAGCCACTCTGGAGAGACCTGAAAATGGCTCCACCAACGTTCACCATCCAACCTGACGGAACTGGAGAGGATCTGCAAGGAAGAATGGCAGAGGATCCCCAAATCCAGATGTGAAAAACTTGTTGCATCACCCAAGAAGACTCCTGGCTGTACTAGCTCAAAAGGAAGGGGCTTCTACTCAATACTGAACAAAGGGTCTGAATACTTATGACCATCTGATATTTCAGTTTTTCTTTAATAAATTTGCAAAAATATCTACATTTCTGTTTTTTTCTGTCAAGATGGGGCGATGAGTGTACATTAATGAGAAATAAAATGAACTTTTTTGCTTTTAGCAAATGGCTGCAATGAAACGAGTGAAATATTTAAAGGGGTCTGAATACTTTCCGTACCCACTGTATATACTAGTGTTTGGGTCTCTATCGTTCAGGTCCATATGGGGACCCAAAAGACAGAAACCCTGTCTGCTTTAAAACCCGTGGACCCCATAAGCTATAATGGGGTCCACCGGGTTTCTGCCCATATAATGTGGAGAGAAAAGTCCTGTTTGCAGGATTTTTCTCTCCACATTTTTCAAACGGAATGGGTGACGGAATTCCCGAACAGGATGCAAGCACAGGTGTGAATCCAGCCTAATATTGTCCCAGTAGCTTGCACCTGTTCACATTGGGATGTGCTATCTGAATTTTTTTGTACACTGGTCACTATAAAGATATCATGGCTGGGTTTGTGACAAGTGCCAGACCATAGAAAGTTCCTGCATTCATGGCCATATCCGTTGGCAACCCATCAATCCAAAAAGACTGTCAGCATTAAGATGGTCAGAGAAAAATTCTGCAAAATTTTTAATTATTTATATTTGCAAAAATGCTTAAATTTGAATTGTCTACAAAAAGCGATGAATAAATTACAAGATATACTGAATCTTTTTGCACGAAATTATGTGTCAGTTTAAATGCTATTAATGCCACTAATGGCTACTGTTGGCTCCCAATGTCATATCTTCCTGTTTGTACTATAACCAAGGAACAGTATCACTCAGCGAACAATACCCTATTGTATATGTACCCTACCCAAGGATTTGCAATGCTAAGGACCTCCAACAGAAAGTTTCTGTTTAATCTACTAATAAATTGACAGTACTTGGCAGAAGTGGGACCGGTCTATGTAACTTCACAGAGATGTGTGGAGAAGATTTGCCTTGAAACCAGATACGAATGTGCGGCAATCTATGAAACAAAGGTGTTATTTACCATAGAATTGCTGTAATGTAGGATAAATACAAGGTTAATCCTTAAATGCTTCTAGGACATATCGTATGTGGCGATATTACGCAATTGTTTTAACGTCCGACTCTACAGTTCTGCGTGAAGCACACCGTCATGGATTTCTCTGGGTACTTTTAGTCCTCGGCAGTAATTGAGAGCTACTCTCAGTACTTATGTGTGAATTGCACTGTTAGTAGAGACTATTGAAATATCTATCACCGGTTTATCTAGAATGATGAGAGCTAAAACTAAATCACTTCCACTGAGCATATTCAGATGTAGAAACTATCAAAATCTGCTGTTAGCGGTGACATTGAGGAGATAAAAGGTTTGAGAACCCACTTCTATACAGAACCATTACATTGATGTAGTCCCAGGAGCTGGAAAATTGTTTGGACATATTTGGGCAATTGAGTGTTTTCGGAAATGGGCATGAGATGGTTAGTGACAGAGAACCGTCATGACCCCTTTCAGTACAAAATACAGAATAATTGATTACTACTTAATATTGTTCATTAAAGGGTTTTTCCGACCCCAAATCTGGGTTTAATACTGATGACCAATCCAGAGATGTTTCAGCAGTCTCTCCAGGTGCAGCTCCGCTCATATTCATGTAATAGGAGCGACGCTGCAATTCCCTGAAAGCATCACTAGACAGTGGATGGGGCTGCTGTGTTGCTTGTATTACTTGTATAGTGTGTGCTTCCCATCTGTTAGCAGTTTCTGGCACCCAGAGGCTGTTGTAACAACTGATCCGTGCAGGTTCCAGGTGTCGGACCCCGATAGATCACATACTGATGACCTATGCTGTGGCAATGTTTATGGACGAAGGTCTAACTTTTTCCAATGGCAGATGTTGATTGGAGAAAGGAAGTGTCGGCTGGTAGATTACAACATGCTCAATCCTTCTGTTCTCATAAGTTTACCTTCGTTATATCGATGATATCCTTGTCATCTGGACTGCAGGTGAGGAGGCCCTACTTCAATTCCATAATGACTTCAATGACTTTCACCCGACCATCAACCTTAAACTTAGCTATTCAGGGAGTGAAATTCACTTTCTGGATACCACAATATACATTAAAGACCACCGGCTACTCACATCAATATACCACAAACCCACAGACAGAACGGCCTACCTGAGAAACGACAGCTTCCACCCCAAGCACACAAGACAATCTATAATCTACAGCCAGGCTATACGATACAATCGTATTTGCTCCGACAAAACAGACCTGGACAAGCACCTCCTGGATCTGAGGTTGAAATTTCTCAGATTGGGATACAAACCAAAAGTGACAGACAACCAATTAAACAAAGCAGCAGCCATTAACAGAGACAGTCTGTTCACATATAGAGAGACCCAGAAAGAAGCCCGAGTGCCCCTAGTAGTCACCTACAACCCACAGCTGGAGATCCTACGAAGGATTGCCAAGGAGCTCCAACCTGTACTACATAGGGACAACAGGCTCAAGGACATATTTCCAGTCCCCCCTCTCCTCTCCTTTCGACAACCACCAAACCTGAGGCGCATTATCGTCCGGAGTGCCCTGAAGGCCCCAACTGAAAATGGCACCTCACCTTGCCTACATAAAAGGTGCATGACCTGCAAGCACATCCACACCGCTGACAGTGTACCTATCCCACAGTCACAACAGGTGCACAGAATTAGGGGGGACATTTTCCTGCAGGTCTTCCAATGTGGTGTACCTCATAATGTGTGTGCAATGTCCCACCACAGGCCTCTATGTGGGGGAAACAGGGCAGAGACTCAGTCAACGAATGAACTCACACAGATCCACCATTAATAACAGCAGAACCGATCTCCCAGTGGCCGCACATTTCTCTGGAGAAAACCACTCTATTGCAGATTTGCGGGTTGTGGTTTTAATGGGACATTTTAAGACACAGGAGAAAAGAAAAGAAATGGAGTATAAATTTATGCAAAAATTTCAAACTCTGCAATTTGGACTTAATATTCATGCCAGCTTCATGTCACACTATGTTTGAACCATGAACTGAACTCAATATTCATGCCAGCTTCAAATCACACTATGTGTGACCTGTGAGGGTCACAAATCACCTCCTGATAGCAAACAGATAACAGCAAGAATTACTGATCCCTCCGTCACGCACCACAAGTTTCCAGACTGTTTTTTTTGACCTGTTGTAAATAACTTCTCTACTTAGATTGCAATTTTTTTAAGGACTCTAAAATGCTTTGAAAACCATGTGTATAAAAATCTGTTAATTTTCAGTTCTTGTATCACACCATGTCTGATGAAGGGAGCGAGTACTCCTGAAAGCTTACTTATAAATATACTCAGTTAGCCTCTAAAAGGTATCGCCTGATTTCTTCACTCTTCCACTACTTTCAATGGCTAACACGGTACAACATTATACTACTCATAAGTCACCGGCAGAGCAGTTTGCCAGAAGCTTACTCCATTCTCCCCAGTCAGAACACATGCAAGCTTGGCCATCCAAACATGCATGTGTATTAGAGGTCATGAGTATTCAGCCAACAGATATTTAAAAGGCATGGCTGGTTTTAGCATAGAAGAATTATGACTCTAAATTTCACCATGCATTTGACTCAAATTAATACCTTCAGCTTTTGAGAGCTTTTGCATGGACAGCAAAATTTTTGTCTTCTTTCATTCTTAAAGAGGACCTTTCACCATTTCCACCAATTCAAGTTCTTAGCATCGGCTGCACTGATTCCAGGACAGTTGGAATTTTGTCTCTAGCCCCCACCATTCCCGAGTAACAAGAGCTGTTAGTTTTGGTTCCTGATGTGATGTTTAAGCTCTGTAATATCAAGTGGGCGGTGTCAGGCAGGGGGTGTGATTCAGAGCTCCAATCAGAGGCAGCCAGTGTCATAGCTCAGAATCTCACTCCTTGTCTGCTCCTGCATGACACCGCCCTCCTGACAGTACAGAGACTAAATAGTATATTAGACACCAAAACTAACTGTATTGATTGCTCAGGAACAATGGGGGCTGTTTGGACGTGGTGAAAGGTCCTCCTTAAACCCTTCCCACTTTGTGCCGTACTAGTATAATTAACGCTTAGTGTCATAATAGTACAGCGAGATAATGCTGTGGGCACAGTAGCTGTGCCTGTGGCATTACTCCCAGCACTCGACTCTGTTACACAGCCCAGGCCCGGGACTAGACACCAGAGTCAAAAGACTCCTGCCACATCTTGCCACCCTCTGCCACCCCTCGGATCGCCCGTGATAGAATTGCGGGTCTGGGGGTTTGCATTGGCAGCCAGGAGGCTGAGCAACAACCTCCTAACTGCCTATCGACTTTACACATAGGGAACCTATGTGTGTTGTGCTGCAATACTAGTTATGGCAGCGCATTGCACTGGGGATCAGAGATCCGAGGTACAAGTAAAAAATATATAAAAGTTCAAAAAGTTTAATATAAAGTATAAAAAATAAACAAATAATAAAAAGTTCACAGTTTTTTCACATGGACCCACCAAAAATGTTAATAAAAGATAATCAAAACATTATATGTACCCCAAAATGGTTTCAAATGAAAGTATAACTTGTCACGCAAAGAATAAACTATGTTGACAGAAAAATAAAAAAGTTATGAATTTAAGAATGTGGAAAAGGAAAATATGAAAAAAGTTGCCGAGCATTAACGTACAAACTACCCTACGTCTTTAAGGGGTTAAAGTTTGGTTATCTATCCATATTTTCCGTTTCCCTCCCTATGTTTTTTGCCAAAATCATAAATTAAGATGAATGAAATTTATACCTCATAATTTCCTCTACTGACCCAAACGGACCCAAAGAATGGAAACCCAAACGTTAGTGTGAACCTAGCGTAAGAGGCCTTGGCGAGTGTCTTGAAATGCAGAAGCATTTTTTTTTTCACTTTTAATATGAAGAAATAAAGCTATAGGTAAGGGAATTGCCAGTTGAGCAATTCCCCAGTGCTGCTGCAGAACCCTGGGGGGGAGGGGCACGACAAGACAGTGGGCCCTAAAGCTGAACCCCCCACTGGCCCTGCCTACTTGCCTGACTGTCCTAGGCGACAGCCGACAACTTGGAGCCAATCCCTTCACTAAATAAGTCACAACTCAGAACGCAGACAGGACAAACAACAACAATGGGAGGTCAGCAAGCCAAGGGGTCGAGCAATGCAGTACCAAACTTAATTTTTTTTTTCAAAGCTGGATTTTTCTACTACTATTAATTTCTAATAAGTTACTAACATGCAAAAATATGGGCTCTTGACGAAATGGAGAAAATTTGCAACTTCCAAAGATAATGAAAATACCATATCAATATGATAAAAAAGTACACTTCTTTGCCATTTTTTTCACTGTGTTATAATTTTTTATAGGTAGATATTTTGGGGCATTATTCACATCTGTTGCAGAATTAAATATCTGAATTAAAATAACTATTTTAAAAAAAGTTACTAAGAACTTTTGGATATTTCTACTGTAGGAAGTAGAAACAGATGTCAGATGGCTGCCGCCAAGACTAATAATATCAAGGAACGTACCTATTGAGGACATGCTCTTACCAATGGGTACACATAGTGTTGTAGTTTTTGGGCACCAGTATACAAAAAAGAAACATCAAAGATTGAGCAGCTTCAAAGACGAGAAACCAATGGAAAGGGTAGACTGGATAGATTGTCGTATTTATATCCATGTATCCAATTTATTTGGAGAAAGGCATGGAGATAGTCAGCAGATACTTCTTAGCACCTGCAGTACAGAATTGACTATCCACCCAGTTGATAAACAATGGTATTAGGAAACTGACTGAGCATGTTTAGTCACAAGGCATTTGACATTGCTATTGTTATTTTCCACCCCATTGAATGCAAACACGAGTTGTAGGCAGCAGGAGATATCAGACTTGCTTCACTTCTGGACCATGTTTCCACCAACAAGGGACATGGCAGTATCCTCTTTCCAGTGTTACTGTAGCATAAAGAAAGATAAAGAGTGTCGTGTATGCTTCTTCTGGAGGTAATAAGCCATTGCAAGACCAACTTCACACTTTGCTCATCTGTCAAGGGGAGTTCTTGTTCAAAACAATAACCTAATGTTTTGGTAGTCCGGCTCCAGGCCACTTAGCAAGTGAGGAGGCATGGCTGGAATGCCAGGTATGTCTACAGAGTAAAGCAGTGCAGGCAGGCTGACGCCAGGAGAGAATAGGCAGGTACCTATTGAGTTACAAGATTTCTACAAATCTAATCCACGTGTAATGTGAGACTTACTACAGAGTCAGTTTCTGCCAGGCCTGCAAAAATATCAAGATCTGAGGAGTCTTGAAGAAATGATCCCTTTTAACATATAATAGCAATGGCCACATTCATCATGAGGAATAATGTGTACATGCTCCATTCTCTGAGTGTGATATTATTTTATAACCAGTAATCTGGATTCTGTAATCTGTCTCATTCACAATTTTTTTCTTAATATTGGGAAATTAGAAATTAAAGTAGAAATGTTGAAATGGGTTTATAGGAGTTTAGGACTTCATTAGATTCACAATAATTTTTAGGGATTCTGTGGACACCCCCTTCCATTCTGTAGCTCCCCTGGTGTGTAGCTGATTTCAGGGGGTCCCACATTTTGAGGATCCCATAATTTAAGGGACCGGTCATTGCTCCTATTTTAGTAAATATTTGTATTTCTGATGAAATTACAATTTTGGAGCGTGATTTCTTTGAACTCTGCATTGGGCTGTTCCTCTGATAATGTCTCTGGAAATGTATAAATAAATTGACAACTGGGTGTTACCATTCCTCTTGTCAAAGGGGTGTGTCACTACACAGTCTGATATGCAACACACTGATTGGACAGTGTCAAACTGTGTAGAGACACACACACACATTCCCAACTGGTATCTACGCAAAATGTAGAGTTATAAGGAAAGTTGCCCCAGATTTCAGGGGGAAGTAAAAACATCCCGTTAAAACAGACATGTTAGGGGTGATGGGTCCTCTTTAAAGGGGCTGTCCAAGACGTGTATGAGATGCTTATGACCTTATCCACAGGCTAAGTAGTCAGTATCTGATAGGTGGCGGTCCAACACCTGCACCTCAGTTGATCAGGCTGCCTAAATCTGTATACAGTGGATGTCAGCAGAAGCAGCTCCTTTTCAAGTGAATGGCTGCAGAGCTGCAGTTCCCCAGGACCACTGCTACATAGCTGTAGATGGTAGGGTTGGCATGTGGGAACTGCAGCTCTGCTTCCATTCACTTGAGATCAGCTGATCAGTGTGGGGTCTGCGTGTCAGACCCCAACAGATCAGATACAGATTATCTATCCTGTGGATAGGTTATATCTAAACATGGGGTCTTGGACAACCCCTTTAAGTGTTATCTCCAAGGAAATGTAAATGCGCTATACGTTGGCAATTGTGATCAACATGTCTCTTTGGACTTCAAGAAAGTCAGAAGTCCTCCAGAGACAAAGCTTGGATCAAATTGTAGGATATCCTCTATTAACCTTACATGCCCTAATAAGGTTGATATCACATTTTACAGCCATAACACATTGACCTCCCTGTGGAGCTAAAGATCTGATCTCAGTTCACCAAAGAATCCTATAGTGATCTAGAATCAGTCTAGTAGAACTGTAGGAGATCTGGATGTCTCTGCTTTAATATGGACCTTGATCATCAAACAACTTTATTAGTAATATTGGATGTATTATCTATGGCAGTGGCCACCTTGACTAGTATTACTGTAGTCTTCATTCATATTCTCGAGGCAAATTTTTTGGATTCTACATTAAATAATCCTGAATTATGTTTTTAGGACTGTTTTGTTTTGTTCCTCTGTTATTCCCCCTAGAAATACAGTGCTGGCCAAAAGTATTGGCACCCCTGCAATTCTGTCAGATAATACTCAATTTCTTCAAGAAAATGATTGTAATCACAAATGCTTTGGTAATAATATCTTCATTTAATTTGTCTTCAATGGAAAACCACAAAAAGAATTGTCAAAAAGCCAAATTGGATATAATTCCACACCAAACATAAAAAGGGGGTGGACAAAAGTATTGGCACCCTTTGAAAAATCATGTGATGCTTCTAATTTGTGTAATTAACAGCACCTGTTACTTACCTGTGGCACATAACAGGTGGTGGCAATAACTAAATCACACTTGCAGCCAGTTGAAATGGATTAAAGTTGACTCAACCTCTGTCCTGTGTCCTTGTGTGTACCACATTGAGCATGGAGAAAAGAAAGAAGACCAAAGAACTGTCTGAGGACTTGAGAAGCAAAATTGTGAGGAAGCATGAGCAATCTCAAGGCTACAAGTCCATCTCCAAAGATCTGAATGTTCCTGTGTCTACCCTGCGCAGTGTCAAGAAGTTTAAAGCCCATGGCACTGTGGCTAACCTCCCTAGATGTGGACGGAAAAGAAAAATTGACGAGAGATTTCAACGAAAGATTGTGCGGATGGTGGCTAAAGAACCTCGACTAACATCCAAACAAGTTCTAGCTGCCCTGCAGTCCGAAGGTACAACAGTGTCAACCCGTACTATCCGTCGGCGTCTGAATGAAAAGGGACTCTATGGTAGGATACCCAGGAAGACCCCACTTCTGACCCAGAGACATAAAAAAGCCAGGCTGGAGTTTGCCAAAACTTACCTGAGAAAGCCAAAAACTTTTTGGAAGAATGTTCTCTGGTCAGATGAGACAAAAGTAGAGCTTTTTGGGAAAAGGCATCAACATAGAGTTTACAGGAAAAAAAAGAGGCCTTCAAAGAAAAGAACACGGTCCCTTCAGTCAAACATGGCGGAGTCTCCCTGATGTTTTGGGGTTGCTTTGCTGCCTCTGGCACTGGACTGCTTGACCATGTGCATGGCATTATGAAGTCTGAAGACTACCAACAAATTTTGCAGCATAATGTAGGGCCCAGTGTGAGAAAGCTGGGTCTCCCTCAGAGGTCATGGGTCTTCCAGCAGGACAATGACCACCCAAAACACACTTCACAAAGCAGTAGAAAATGGTTTGAGAGAAAGCACTGGAGACTTCTAAAGTGGCCAGCAATGAGTCCAGACCTGAATCCCATAGAACACCTGTGGAGAGATCTCAAAATGGCAGTTTGGAGAAGGCACCCTTCACATCTCAGGGACCTGGAGAAATTTGCCAAAGAAGAATGGTCTAAAATTCCAGCAGAGCATTGTAAGAAACTCATTGATGGATACCGGAAGCGGTTGTTCGCAGTTATTTTGTTTAAAGGTTGTGCTACCAAGTATTAGGCTGAGGGTGCCAATACTTTTGTCTGGCCCATTTTTGGAGTTTTGTGTAAAATGATCAATGATTTGACTTTTTTTTCATTCTCTTTTGTGTTTTTTCATTGCAAGCAAAATAAATGAAGATATTATTACCAAAGCATTTGTGATTGCAATCATTTTCTGGAAGAAAATGAGTATTATCTGACAGAATTGCAGGGGTGCCAATACTTTTGGCCAGCACTGTACATAGATAAAGACAAATAAGTAGCACTAGATGAATGCATTGGGAGAAATTGCTCTCCATATTTGCACATAGAGAGGAGTCCTGACTGCTGTCGCTATTTCTAGGAGTGATCCTGGCATAAGTGACAGGTGGTCAAGAAGGCCAAAAGAACACCAAGGCCAAAGGTAGGCAACATAATAATTCAGGTACAGGGCAGGCAGAGTTTGTGCATAGTCTGGCGTAGCCGGGCGTCAGGCAAGTAGTTAGGATAAGTAGCACAGGTTCAATGGTCCATTTGACAACCATTTGCCCCTTGCATCTGATTCTTTCTGTCCTGTTGGATCTTGCCTTGAACTAAAGCCCTCTTAGCTCTGTGTTAGTCTGGGACTTAATCCATACAGCATCAAGCCCCAGGCAGCTGCAAGACTCTGCAACATGACTGGTGATTGGGGCCCCTGACTGAGAAGATGGGGTCTAGGGAGTAAGAATACTGTTGGGCCTGACTCTACACCTAGATGTCATCTCAACTGGTAATTTCTTAGATAATCTACAATGAGTACAATGAGTGTAACGTGCCATGTAGGGGTGAGTTGGGGGCCCATCCTGGCTTAGGGACCCTCCAGGGGATTTACCAATTTCTCTGTGGGCCAATCTGAGCCTGAAGGTGTCAAAAGTTGAGACCTTGTGAAGCAGAATCTTTTATAAAAATTGAAGGCAGAAATATTATGAACTCCCCATAGGTGGAATTGAGTGAAGTGATGGTAGTGAATGAAGTGATGGTAGTCATGGAAGTGATGGTAGTGATGGAAGTGATGGTAGTGATGGTAGTGATGGACATGATGGTAGTGATGGAAGTGATGGTAGTGATGGAAGTGATGGACATGATGGTAGTGATGGAAGTGATGGTAGTGATGGTAGTGAATGAAGTGATGGTAGTGATGGTAGTGATGGAAGTGATGGACATGATGGTAATGATGGAAGTGATGGACGTGATGGTAGTGATGAAAGTGATGGTAGTGATGGTAGTGATGGACGTGATGGTAGTGATGGAAGTAATGGTAGTGATGGTAGTGATGAAAGTAATGGTAGTGATGGACGTGATGGTAGTGAATGAAGTGATGGTAGTGAATGAAGTGATGGAAGTAATGGTAGTGATGGTAGTGATGGTAGTGATGGAAGTGATGATCGTGTTGGTAGTGATGGTAGTGAATGAAGTGATGGTAGTGATGGTAATGATGGAAGTGATGGACGTGATGGTAGTGATGGACATGATGGTAGTGATGGACGTGATGGTAGTGATGGACATGATGGTAGTGATGGACGTGATGGTAGTGATCCTGCAAAGGTGAGTAACCTCATGCAATCTGAACCTTTGTAGTAATTTGTATAATACACCCTAAAAGTTCAGTATATTATCCACATAAACAGGATCCTTATCTCATGATTTAGAAACAAAGTGGAAAATTGGCAAATAGTTGATAAATTTCTTATTGCACAATAATTTTTGGGTTAGTAATTTCATATATTTCCAATGCGTCCTGTATAACTCTACATACAGTGTGATTCCATCTTTACAATAACTTTTGACTATTGTAAGATGACTTTTGTCACCAGGGGCTCTTTAAGAAGATTGAACTGTGCTGGTGGCTTTTCTGTTACAGCTTGCTGTATAAAATGAGACCAAAACAAGCCAAATGATATTGACCCCAAGTCTCAGGTTTCATATGATGTTTTAGGTGAAGCCATCAGTGAAAACTGTAGTCATTAACTTCTTTCTTCCATCAATCAGTACATCACTTCAAGCATGCTAAACACTGTGGGAGTGATGGCCAGCATGGTTATCTGCAGCTGACCTAATATAGAAATACTAAGGTAAAAAGATAGATAGATAGATAGATAGATAGGTGATAGATAGATAGCTGTAGCTAGATACTGTACTAGATGAAAGATGAATGATAGATAGATAGATAGATAGATAGATAGATAGATAGATAGATATGATCGATAGACAGACAGATAGATAAATAGATAGATACTGTAGCTAGATAGAAAGATGATGTAGATAGATAGATAGATAGATAGATAGATAGATAGATAGATATGTAGATAGATAATAGATAGATACCATAGAGAGATAAATATTGTACATAGATAGCTAGATAGTGGATGGATGGATAGATAGATATCCAATAGAATCCAAACAACGACCGCACCAGCAAAAAGAAATGGGTGCCAGCCCCAGAGAACAGGCAACAGTCTCACTTAGATAAATCTTCTCAAAAACAGGCAGCACTCCAAAAAATAGGATAAAAAGTGAAGGTACTTTATTACCTCATACCAGCAACATTTCAGCTCAAACCCTTGAGCCTTTTTCAAGGGTTTGAGCTGAAACGTTGCTGGTATGAGGTAATAAAGTATTTTCACCCTTTATCCTATTTTTTGGAGTGCTGCCTGTTTTTGAGTAGATAGATAGATATGAGATAGATAGTAGATAGATAGATAGATATGAGATAGATAGTAGATAGATAGATAGATAGATAGATTATGGATCTTGTGAATAGGATATAAAAAGTGATACATGTACCTTGTATTTGTCGAGAAAATTTGTAAAAAATAATCAACAATCAAAAATAACCAACATGGGTTTCACACCCCAGAAATTTCAGATTTAGCTGAATTCAAAATTTTTGAAAATTCTAACTGAGCCCAAATTGTTGCAAACCAGTTTGCCATCTATCACGATTTAAGTGCAGATTCAATGTCTATATCCTGTCAAAAACTTGAAAGTGTAAAGATGGTCTTAACCTCATCCATATCTCATAATTACTGGTGGATTACCATTAGCAGGTAATCCGTGGTACCCCCTGGCATATAAGTGAATAAGCTTCAGAGCCCTGCACTAACACTACCCTACACACCTGCTTTCATGGGAAAACCCCTTTTAGCACTACACCTCTGACAACTCCTCATGGCACAGTATCTCATATCGAGAGCAAACACTTCATACACATCATAAAAGTATTAGAAAAAGACGAGATGCAGAAGTTATAAATTTAAATGGTGAAAAATTGCAAGTTATAAGGAGCATTTATTGTCTCTGCGGTGATATTTATTACCATAATTAATGCTATCTCTGCTTTGAGATAAACCAGATTTCCAGGATTTATTATTCCCTCTTCTGCATATATATTTTGCACAGAGGGATTACGCCGCTCCTACAGCAGGCATCTATTTATTTCACATTGTGACAGGTTAATACTGTATCAGTGTAATGTTTCTTTTTTAGATAAAGGTTATAAAATAAAACCCTTTGTATCTGACCTGCTGGAATTTCTTCAGTCTAGGACTGATATCGCTTAAAGTAACATTTATACATACAGTATTGTGCAAAATTTTTAGGCAGGGGGTGGAAAAAATGCTGCAAAGTAAAAATGTTTTCAAAAATGAAATGTATTCATAGCTAATAGCCAATTAGCAAAATGAAGTGAATGAAGAAAACAGAAATGTAAATCCCATCAGTATTTGGTGTGACCTTTGCCCTTTGCCTTCCATCAGTTCTTCTCGGTACTTGCAGACTCAGCAGGGAGGTTGTTCCCGCCATCTTGGAGAACTAAGCCCAGATCTTCTGTGGATGTTGCTTGCTCCAATCCTTCTGTCTCTTCATGTCATCCCAGACAGACTGGATGATGATTATTTCAGTTGCTATCTCATATGTTGGGATGGTTAGGCAAACCCCTGGCCTAAATTAATTTACCCACATTGAATAAATCAGGTTCATTGCCCATAAATTGCTTTACTATATTGAGAATGATATGCTCAGAAAACCTTCATCATTATATGGGAACCTTAGAGAAGTTACCGGTGATTAAGTTCTATTATGTTATAATAATAATCCATATATTATATTAATTGATACAATTACATTTGTGAAAGGAAACATATATTGAAGAATCTATTTCATGCCCAGCTGCAGTGTCGGACAGACGTGCCTAAGATCCATCGGTATAATTCATTTTGGAGGACTACAGGACCTGTTCATTGAATTGGATGGTGACAATATGATGCTCTAAGAGGCAATGATACCTGCACCTGTACCTGTACTTGGCATGCTCTCAAACAGCAAGTACAAGTGCCGTACAGCAGACAGGCATGCTTAGATGTCAGCTTACTCAAAGAGGACCTTTCACCACCTCCGCCAAGTCCATCTCTTTGCATCATGTAATTACTGCTCCACTGATTAAGGCACAGATAGATTTTTTCTCTAACCCCCACCATTCCTGAGCAATCAATACTGTTAGTTTTGGTGCCTGATATACTATTTAGTCTCAGTATTGTCAAGTGGGCGGTGTCGGGCAGCAACAGGAGAGGGGTGCAATTCTGAGGTCTGACATTGGCTGTCTCTGATTGGAGCTCTGAATCACGCCCCTGCCTGACACCGCCCACCTGACAGTACAGAGCCTAAATAGCACATCAGGGACCAGCACTTATTGTTCAGGAACTGTGGGGGCTAGAGAAAAAATTCCAGCTGTGCCAGATTCAGTGGAGCAGAATCTATTAACATGTGCTAAGAACTATAGTTGGTGAAATGTCCTGTTTAATCAGATATAGCAGGGCTGAGTAACACTAATTCCACATTTAGCACTGTCTATGTATTTTGATAACTTAGCAAAGATAAAACAGCCATAAGCCACCTTCAAGCGACTGAATCCTGACCATGAGACTGGGTCTGTGTGTGCGCTGGGGAGGCAGAGACTCCTAACATCATAGATAACTATAATGATAGGAGTCGTCTCCTCCATAGTGTTCAGGCCAGTAAATCCAGCACATGCAGACTGACGGCTGAGACTTGAAATTGTGATCAATAGTATCGAATAAAGCTCAGCTCCATCTGGGAAACTCATCCTGCGGCGTCCAACAAACTCAGCACCACTACATCAGATAAACTTAGCCTAAATTCACACAAACAAATTTCACCCGTGAAACTGAATCCACGTGAGTGCCGGATTTCCCTATCTGAACATCATGCCAGGATAAGGACTCCTACTATTATAGTTGTCTATGCTGCTAGGAGTCCCTGAATCCCAGTGACATACTGTCCTGGGGTGAGTATAGTACAGGACAGTATGTCCCTGGGAGGCAGGAACTCCTAGCAGCATAGACAACTATTCTGTAATAGTAGGAGTCTCTTCCCCTGCACACTGTGCAGACTGGAAATCTGGCACTCAGACCAAGTTTTGAGGGTAAAACTCGGTTGTATGAATCTAGTCTTAAAGGGATTGTACAGGACTTCAAAAACATGGCTGCTTCTTCTCAAGAAGTGACATCATGTCCATTGGTCTCATGGCCATGCTGCAGCTCAATCCCATTCAGTTTAATGGGACGGAGATATGGGGCTGCCATGTGATCAACGGACGTGAGGTCACTTCGTGAGAAGAAGAAAGCAGCCATGTTTTTCAAATCCTGCACAATCCCTTTAACTCTTCTACATCTGACAAGTTCATTTCTGCAACACCTGAAAAAATTTAGGCCTCCTTCACACGACCATGTTCAGAGTATGGGTCAGTGAAAATGTCACGGATGACACACAGATTGGTATCCGTGTGTCATCCATTCTTTTCACTAACCCATACATTAAGGTGAATGGAACGAGCTGCAAATATAGACAGGTATAGGACCTGCTCCATATTTTCACTACGGCCCGGACACACAGTCGTAAAAACTACAGGGCCCATAGAAATGCATGTATCCCTACTTTGACCCACAATTGTGGATCCGTATCCTCCGTGTGAAGGAATCCTTATGCCGCTACACCTGACAAACCCACCTCTGCTACATCTGACAATCGCAGCTACCTACTCCTTCGCTGTCTTTGATGTAGGTCTCTCATCTCTATGAAATACCTACATGTTTATTTAGTGGAAATTGTAGCAAAACCCCATTAGAAGCATGCAGAGGTTACATTACTTCCACCACTTCCACTTCTAGTACGTTACATTGTTACAATCGCCTTTTGAAGGCTCCTAACCTATTTTCCTACAGACAAGAATGTCCGTGATCTTCTGAATGTGATTATTCTCAAGTTTACAAATCTTCACCGTTTTATTTCCGACAGAGTGAATTGTAAATGGCTTCTCTTGATTTGATAGAACACATTGTTGTTCCTGAGTCTGAGAATATGTTCTTAAGCAGAGCGTGATACATCGATGAAAGAGGTTGCTTGATGGAAAGCGAAGGACAAGAAGCTTCTCAGATGTTCTACCATTGTGATACAAGCTGGACACTTAGAGAAGTTGATTCAATTAAAGGGATCAGCTTGGTCTGCTTTGTTCCTTGGCAAATAAGTTTAAGCTATTGTCTTCTGCTGTCAGCAAAATAAATCAAATCACCCTATAAGAGAATTCTAATATAATTACATTGTAATTACATTCAATCAGGGAATTCACGGTTGTAAACTGAGACCATTCTCAGCCTCCTGCATCACTGAGAAGCCTTTGATATTTTATTCTCGAAAGTGGAACAAATCTACAAATTGGCTTCTGACCATTGGTTTAGTACCGGTGAAAAATTATATTGTTATCTGTGCACCAAAAATGGTTTATGTATCTGTCGATACAGATGTAGCAGAGTTAACCCAAACTTCTGCAATGGGTTAAACTACTACAGCTAGATAGACAACATAACTCAATGAAAAGTTTTTGGAAAAACATATTTCTATGACTTTCATTGGTTTTTGGTCTTCTGTGATAAGATATCACGCTGTAGCGGTTTAACCAATTGCAGAAGTTTGGGTTAACTCTGCTACATCTGTATGTTTCAAGTATTAAATGGGCTGTGCCCCCTTAATAAAAAAAAAATGGACACTTATCCCCTATCACAGTACAAAGGATAAGAGTTCAATTGTTGGGGGCCCAATTTCCGGGCCTCATAGTGATCAGAAGGATGGGGGGGACCGAAAGTTCCCCTAAAGCCTTCTTGTGAATGGAGCACCCATGCACTTGTGTTTCCAGTACTACATTCACTTCTATGGGGCTACTGACCTTGTAAGCCCCATAGAAGTGAATGAAGCACCAGTCTTGCGCATGCACTGGCACTCCATTCATAAGCAGGCCTTAGGGGGACTTTCAGCAATCAGACCGCCAGCGATCAGACACTTATCCCCAGTCTTTTGGATAGGGGATAAGTGTCCATAATGGGACAAACCCTTTCAGGTAGATGTGCAAAAATTCATACACCCATTTGCTAAATTTCACTTGTTTTCAATTAAAGGGTTTGTCCAGAGGAGAAACAAAAATGGTGGGCAATCTCTGAGCAATCCCAATGCACTCCTTCTGATTCAGGCCTGAATGCAGAGTGCCAGATGCCTCCATTAGATGGGACTTAGAGCTCACTGCATACTGTTTTATTACATGGGTCAATGTATAGATGTATGGTAGAGATGATCAAACCAGTTCACAAATTTGACGCAAATTTTCCAAATGTTTCGGGCTCAATCCAAACCAAAAAACTTTTGGGGTTTCACACCTATGAAACACTATTATATCTAAAGACAATCCAGACTATAATAGTAGCACTTCCAATTTGATACTAATCTTGTGAGGTTTGCCCATCTCTAATATACAGTGCTGTGCAAAAGTTTTAGATAGGTATGGAAAAATTGCTGCAGAGTAAGAATGTTTTCAGAAATAAAAGTTTTATAATTTATTTTTGAAAATTAACCAAATGAATTGAATAAAGAAAAGAGAAATCTAAATCCCAATATTTTGTGTTGAGAAATGACTATTGACACCACTGAAGATCTACCCAAAATATGGAAATACCTTTTAAAGGTAGACTACTGCAAGGAAAATGTTAATTCCTGGGAAGATTATAAACTGTCTTGAATGTTTTTCACTGTAGAGTGATGGACTTGCTTGGATATAGCCTTATAACCCTTTCGAGATTGATCAACATCTACTTCTAAGATCATTGCTGATGGTTTTCCTCCTTGGCATTGTGTTAATACCCACCTGACAGAGGTCACATTTGCTGATGATCAAAGACATTTGGTGAGCAGCACCTTCCTGCTACTAACCCTCTTAATTCCTATGGTAACAGTAAGGGTGTACTACATTTTTCACACACACTGCTTGTGCATTTTGGCTTAATTTTGCTAAATAAATAATAACAAGGAATAATTTTCTTTGTCTTGTTAATCTGTGTGTCGCAGTTTCTGTTTTTATAAACTTGACACATGATTGCGTTCATGTAGCCTAACTGATCGTCTTCCACTTCCTGGTGGCTTTCCGGTTCTTTCACCGTTCCTTCTTCTTATTGCAATTTCCTTGTGAGAATCTCAATGAACTTAAATGTACTCAGCTGCTGTATTCAAAGACGATATGTGCCTTTCTAGGCCTATGCGGAAAATGATCAAATTACGGAGCAGCAATCCCAAGGAAAAATGATGAACTTAGATTTCGAGTCTTTAGAAGAATTACATGATTGTCTTAAAGAAAGATGTAAAAGAATGGGCCACCCAGGAGGCAAATAAAAGATGTTATACACAAGAAAGACCATTATGCTCCAAGAATAGACTGAACTCAGGCAGTGTGGCATTTGGCACCTTCTAGCATTCAATGAGTATTCTTCATCAGAAAACAAACACAGGGCTGGTGCCAAAAATGAATTTTTTGGAATTAAAGAACAAATATTGTCATTTTGACTTTGAATTTAACGTCCATCTGATTCCCTTCTCAGCTGACCATAGATGTGCTCCTCCCATATAATAAGAAAGTGGTGTATAGCGACAGGTCTCTAGATGAATCACCAAAATTTACTACCTGTAACAAATTTAGAATTTAAGAATACAGGGGGAAAACTGAAATTTTAGATTTCGCTTTTAGGCTGAGGCCCCAAGTTGCGAAAATGCAGCTTTTTTGTTGCAGATATTGCTCTGTTTTTTGTTTTTTTTTTAAGCCAGGAGTGGTTTGAGCATAAGGTAGAAGTGTAAGAGATTCCTAGATATTTCCCATTTCATTTGTAGCCATTCTAGGCTTTGGCTCAAAAAACTGTAGCAAAATCTGCAACAAAAAAATCTGTGTTTCCACAACATGGGGCCTCAGACTAAGGCTAAGGCACTTCATATTGTGGAAAAGCTGCTTTTGTGTTACAGATTTGCTGTGGTTTTTTGAGCCAACGGAGTGGATTTAACATAAGGGAATCATCTAAGAGTTTCCTCTACATTTACCATTAGTTTTCAAGCTACTCTTTACTTTGGCTCAAAAAATGATGCAAAATATGCAACAAAAAAACTGCTTTTCCCCAACATGGGGCCTCAGCCTAAAAGAGGTGTCCACTGCACTCTCACTAACTTGTATTTAGCTAACCAAACACATTATATTAATGCTGGCCGAATCTTCCAATTTCAAAGGCAACCCTCTTCCCCCTCAACTAACATGTATTGAGGTATCCTGACCCTCCACCAAAGACAGATTTTCGAGAAATGGAAGTTAAAGGGAACCTGTCAGGTTGCCGTATTTTACATCCATCTGTGCCTCTATTAAAAAAAAAATAAACCTTTATACTTACCTCATCAGACTTATCTCTGCTGCTCCCGGCACCTGCGCAGTTCTTCAGTGAAGCCGAGGACGTACTCCCCAGCTTCACTGCACAAGTGCCAGAGGTATGAGGCATATGCACTGACTCTGAGGTGTACTACTCTGGCCTCAGTGTAGAACTGCGCTGGCACGAGGAGTACAGCGGTAGGGGGAGAATAAAGCTTTTTTTTTTTATTTTGGGGGCACTAATGGCTTTATAACAGGGCTACTTGGGACACTAAACCTCTACTCCATAAGGACCTATGGGTGGTTTACTGTCCCAAATTGCCCTAACAGAGTCCCTTTAAGGCTGCTGTAGTGGAGTCTAGCTGCAACTTACACCCCTTCTTCCCATTTAGTACAAAGATGTAAGTTGGAGCAGACCTGTTTTGTATACATCCGAACTGGGTCTTCCAGTATGGGTTTTAAGGAGTGTGAGTGCGGTGACCAGATGGAAGGTAACGCTGCAGTTGGGATTGCGGGGTGCAAACAGCGCAGACTTGTCACGGTCTCTGGGCACGAGGGCGCAGCGCTGGTGCTGTCCCACGTTACCACCACTGGTACCGGTGATGAGGGGGCTGCACAAATGTTGGTGGTGATTGTTCCCCCGGGGCGCTTCCCCTATACTGTGCCGACTGGTGGTGTTTGGGGCGCCCTGATGTTGTCGGTGCAGAGTCAGACACAGAAACGGTTGTAAAGTTGAACTTTTACTTCCATGGGTGTGGAGGCACAAATGCTTAAACAGTTTCTTCAATACAAAACAACGGGGTACGCCTGGTGACACAGCAAAGTCCTGGGGTGCAGGGTAGACTTGATGAAAGGTGTTCCTAGCCCCTTATACTTCAGTGTTACAGCCCTAAGGTGCGTCTGGGCTCCTATTTGGCACATAGGAGGATGCCCACCATGATACTAGTACATAATATTCCCCACTCACGTTATGTGGTCCTGATAGCTCAGAGTTTCGGGGTGCAATAGTCAGGGTGGCGGGATGTTCCACAGGTCTGGCCTTGGCCCCTGGATCCTGTGATACTTGCTATGGAGCACGTGTTCCAGAATGTTCTCTCCACAGTCTCATGCTGACAAGATAATGATGCTTGACTTCCTTCAGGGCGATGGCTAGGCAGACAGGGGACAGGATCTTCTGAATAGCTGGAGTATGTCAGCTCTCCAAACTTCCTGGGCCTGTCTAGGACTTGAGATTCCTGCACTAAACTCACTGCTTTCTTCACAGGACATCACACTTCTCTCCTCACCTCCTCCTCCTAACACTCCACACTTCTAACTCCTCACACGCAGGACCTTCCTGCAGGGGTGTTACCATGGGGACCCAGTGATCAGCTGACTCCTCCCCTTTTCCCAGGCAATGTCCTCCCATTGGACATTTGGTTACTATTCAATCCTATGGGAGGTGTAATGCATGTGTGAGGCTCACTAGGTGGCGCTGTGTTGTGTGAGACTCAGGACCCCCTGCTATGTCACACAGGCTATGAAGCAACAGGAAATAATACAATGCACAGAGATCACCCTCAGCCCAGCCATAGCCAGCTCTGGGATGCCACATACTCCCCCTCTTTCACTGAGCCGACCTCGGCGACGGGCTGGGGTGAAGGTGAGAAATGTAACATAACGTTAATAAATACGAATAAAGTGCAAATGTCACTAACAGTTTAGAAAAATATAATACCTAGAAACTTGAGGTAAGACCTCCCGGCATAGTCCTGGAATGTCCATGAGAAGTCTGAAGGGTAACGGAGAGATAATTAAACTCAGACTTATGGAACCTTTTGGCGGTACCATCAGACAGTCCATATAGAAACAACAGTAGTGCAAATGGGGCCAGAGGCTCTCTGGCACAAATTTTGTGAGTGTCCATTATCATGAGAGTCTCTCTGAGAAATAATAAACAGTCCTTTCTGTAAGGAAGAGTAGGCACTCTAGCACGAATGTCCATACCGCAATGGGGTAACAGAATTTCCTTGGCTCGGTGAGCCAGGCACTATGGCTTGGATTGTTGCATATAAATGTAAATACTATATTACATGGCAAGATATTATATATATACTGTATATACACACAGGAAAAACATTAATGTAATCAGAGCAGGAATAACATATATACAGAAGCAGAGACAGTTAACCTCTTTTACCCAAGGACAGCCATGGCATCACTATAGCGTGTTGGAGGTATGCCTTTTGTGGTACGCTCAGAACGCCTAAGTGGAACGAGATTTGAATCAGGAACAGAGTCACTGAAATCAATTAAATCATCTGTCGAAGGGTTCTCTTGCACTAGAGCAATTGGTGGATAGCAGCTAAATGGTAGTAGTTTAGGCGCCCACATAAGCTCAGTTAACGTTGGGGGTCTCTCTTTCGCTTCAGAAGGTGACAAGATCTCTGTACTCGTTGTCTCAGCTGGGGGCACCTCTGTGGGTAGTCCTTCTTTAAGGCAGAGCTTCAGACGGTTTCGGTGTACTACTTGGGGCTGTCTCCCAGGTTTAGAGATCTCATACACGTCGGATTCAGGATATGGTATGGAGATGACACTGTATGGTTCTTTCTCCCAGAATGGATCCAATTTCCCATTCCGATGGTTATTCCTTAACCATACACGGTCGCCAACTTTCAGGGGCGCTGCATGGGCGTGATGGTTGTAATCCTCCTGTTGTCTCCTCTGAACCTCATCCATGCGCGTTTCAACTATCTCTTTAGCTTCCTCCATACGTCGGCGGTGTTCAACAACCCAGTCTGTTATGGGTAGTGGATTGATGGTGTCAGGGACCTTCACACCAAGGGTTAAGTCTGAAGGAAGTTGACCTTGTCTTCCAAACATTAGATAAAATGGTGCGTATCCCGTAGATGTTTGGGGTGTGTTGTTGTAAATATAGGCCAAGTCCTTGATACGCTCAGGCCACTCAACACCAGGTGTAACTGCGGCTGTTCTTAGCATGCCGATGATCACTTGATTTGCCTTCTCGCACATACCATTCCCTTGAGGGTGATACGCTGTGGTTCGCAACTTCTTGCAGTCTTGGAACTGACACAGCTCACAGAACAATTGGGATTCAAACGCCGATCCACGGTCGGTAAGGATATGCTCAGGACAACCGTAATGGCGGACAAACTCTGCGTAGAAGGTCTCAGCCGTAGTTCTTGCTGTAAGATCTCTGACAGGCACGATGACAAGGAACTTGGAGTAATGATCCACCATTGTCAGAGCGTAGCTGTAGCCGGAACGTGTGGGACCCAACTTCACATGGTCCAGAGCAACAATTTCACACGGCTTTTGAGTCTTAATTGGATGTAGAGGGGCCTTCTGATCTCTTCGACCTTCCTTGGTGATACTACAGGCGGGACACTCTCGGCACCAACTCTCAATGTCACTCCTCATCCCAACCCAATAGAAGCGACGACGGATGGTAGCTTCGGTCTTTTGTACCCCGAAGTGACCGGATCTGTCATGATACGCCTCAAGTATCATCTGTGCGTCTCTTCTTGGTACGACGATCTGATGAAGCCTTTCACCTGTGACAGGATCAAGAGTGTTTCTAAGTAGAAGGCCTCGTTGGACAAACAGGCGCTTCCTCTGTCGCCAAAGGCGTTTTAATTCCACGTCATGAAGACCTCTCTTTACACGGGTTGGTATTCTTCCTGTAAGCAGGAAATCTGACAATTCTCCTAAAACTCTGCTCTCTTCTTGGAACGTTTTCCACAGAGATGGCTCCTGGAGGGATTCGGCAGCTGTTTTCGCCAGAGGTTCTCCTTCTACAGGGACACCAATAGCAACCTGTTGGGCAAACTTGTTGTAGAATGGTGGCATCTCCACCTCTTCCCAGATGTCTTCTCGGGGTGGTTCTTCTCCCACAGGCAACCTTGAGAGTGCATCAGCGTTAGCATTGGACTTGCCACTGCGATACTTGACAGAGAACTTGTAATTCGCGAGTCTTGAGGCCCACCGTTGTTCAAGGGCTCCCAGTCGAGCAGTGTCCAGATGCGCCAACGGATTGTTATCTGTGTACACGGTAAAGGGTGTGGCAGCCAGGTAGTCTTTAAACTTCTCTGTCACGGCCCAGACAAGCGCCAGAAGTTCGAGTTTGAAAGAACTATAGTTCTGGTCGTTCTTCTCCGCGCCTCTCAGACTCCTGCTGGCGTAGGCGATGACTCGCTCTTTGTTGTCCTGAACCTGGGACAACACTGCACCCAAACCTTGGTGACTTGCATCTGTGTACAAGCGGAATGGCTGACTGTAGTCGGGATAGGCTAGAATTGGTGGTTGCGTCAGAAGTGCTTTAAGCGCTTGAAAGGCTTCCTCTTGACGCGCTGTCCAGTCTACCGGAAGCTTTCGGTTGTAGTTTTCTCTGGGACAACAGCGCAACAACTCGTTCAGAGGCTCGGCTACTTGGGCGAAGTGTGGTATGAAACGCCGGTAGTAACCTGCGAATCCAAGGAAGCTTCGGACTTCTTTGACGGTAGTTGGTCTTCGCCAGTTCTGGACTGCAGTGATCTTTTCAGGATCAGGTTGGACGCCTTGTGCGCTCACGACATGCCCAAGGTAGTGAACTTGGGGTTTCAACAGGTAGCACTTGGAGGGCTTCACCTTTAGGCCGTGCTGTATAAGTACCTTGAATACCTCGGACAGGTGACGAAGGTGTTCTTGGTATGTCCGGGAGAATACAATAACATCGTCCAGGTACAGTAGCACACTCTGGAAATTCTCATGGCCGAGGCACCTCTCCATAAGCCGTTGGAATGTGGCTGGGGCATTACATAGCCCAAATGGCATACTATTAAATTCAAAGAGTCCCATCGGGGTCGTAAACGCAGTCTTTTCACGATCTTCAGGCGCCATAGGGACTTGCCAGTATCCACTGGTTAAGTCCAGGGTCGAGAAACAGGTAGCTGATCCCAAAGCCGTTAGAGATTCCTCAATCCGCGGCAATGGGTATGCGTCTTTGTGCGTGACATTGTTGAGTTTACGATAGTCCACACAAAATCGTAGGGTTCCGTCTTTCTTCTTGACAAGGACTAGCGGGGCTGCCCAGGGGCTGTTACTCTCCCGGATGACATCAGCACCTCGCATCTCTCGGATCAACTTTTTCACCGGTTGGTACATCGCGGGTGGTATTGGACGGTGACGCTCCTTGATTGGATGGTGGTCTCCAGTCAGAATGCGATGTTGTATGGTCGTGGTCTTACCAAAGTCCAATGGGTGTTTGCTGAATGCCTGTTGGTAACGCTTGGCCACATTGCGAACCCCATTGATATGCTCTATAGGGGTATTGGCGTCTCCCACGTTCAATTCATCCCACCAGGACTTCGTGGCTCCATTCTGAATGTTCTCAGCAGCTTGGGTGGAACGCTGTGTGGCGGTAGAATCACCAGAGAGAATGTCTTCTGGTGCTAACTGGTGTAGCAGGGCCACAGAGTGGAACTTGTGGAGGTTCACGGGAGCATCGCCCAAGTTGACTAAGCGGACAGGAACACGTCCATTGGAAACTGTGACAAGGCTGCGAGCAGCCATGACAAGTGGTTGGCCATCTACCTGTATGGGTTGTAGCAAGGCCTCGTAGTCCTGATTTTCTATACCCGGACGGGCACGGCACCACACCATAGTTTCTGTTCCAGGCTGTAGGGTTACTGGACGGGTATCTTGGATCCGGACTCGACCAATTTCACCTTGTTTGTTGGCGAACTTGTGCTGGGCATTGAGTACACGAATGGCCCGCTGAATGGTCTGCTGGTCACTGGGAGAAGCTGTAAGGAGAGAGGCATGCAAGGCATCCAACACTTCTGCAAAGCAATGGCGTAAAACATTCATGCCTAATATTACAACTGCAAACCTATCATCCTCTACATCAGTGACAATTACACCCTGTCTAGGCAGTTTCAAGTCCCCAATCTGGATAGTGGGTTCCCAATAACCCTGCTGTGGTATGGGCTGTCCATTGCTGGCACACAGATTTATCCATGTGTCAGGTGTTCTATTCAACACACCTAAGTCCCAATGTTCAAGGAACACCTGCTTGCGCAGGGTTGTTACCTGAGATCCAGTGTCCACCAACGCTGTCAGAGGGACGCCGTTCACCCGGATTGTGATGTGTGGGCAGGCTGAGACGAAGCGTGACAATGGCACTGAAGATTCACCTGGGCCCTTCTTCTTTCCTCCCGAGGGGCGGCCCGCTGCCTCGGGGGTGGCCCGTTTAACTGAAAACACTGAGGCCTGGTGTGTCCATATCTATGGCAATAGGTACAGTATGGCCTCTCACTCTGCGGAGGTTTCACTGAAGACGGACGTCTGGGTGGCGACTCAGGTGAGATGTTGAGACTTCGCAAAGGATCACTGGACGATGAAGACGTCTGGGTCAGACGATCTAGACGGACGGTAATCTGTTCCATGGCACGGGTCAGATGATCCACTCGGGCCAGAAGGTCATCTCTGGAGTCTGCTGGTGTAGTCTGCGCAGTTTGGGCGGCAGGTGAGGTACCCAGAGGTAGTGGCAGGACAACTGGAGCAATGCTTGTTGAGGGTCCAGGTGAGGGAGCACAGATGACTGGGCTCGGCTGGGGCTGCTCCTTTCCCAAGACCTGGATGGCAAGGACCTTGAAGTCAGCAAACGTGATGCTGGGATGTTGTGCAGCAAGCATTCGCAACTGACTCTGGAGCAATGTGGTACCCGCCCCTTCTATGAAGCGGTCAAGCAAGATTTTATCAGAGTCAACATTTTCACGTGGATCCACTTGCACCACAGCTCTGAACGCCTCTTGGAGGGATAAAGCATAGTCCCGCAGGGTCTCACCAGGTAGTTGTCGTCTGGAAAAGAAGCGCATCTTTACCTCGGAAACAGATCGCACGTCAAAGTTCACCTGGAGTTTGTCCAGAATTTGCCCAGGGGTTCTTTTGTCAGAGGCAGGCCAGGATTTGACCTCCCTAGCTGCAGCACCCTCAAGCTGGCCCAGCAGGATCTGTATCTGCTGTTCTGTATTCAGAGGATAGAACTGGAAGAGAGACAGCATCTTCTCACGAAAGTCCCTGAGGGTATGCGCCTCCCCTTTGTAGCACGGCAGCCATGGTGCGCCAGGGTAAAATGGCATGGAGAATGGTAGGCTGCTCGCCATGGGCACTGCTGGATCACTAGAAACAGATGGCACAATGTCACTTTGCTCAGTCATGTTGTTTGCAGGTATGACTGGAATTAGGTCGCCGTCTCTTTAAGAAACTCAACTGCTTGCTGGCAGGGAATGGAGACTACAACTTGGAATGCTGTCCCTTTAAGAATGCTGTAGCTATTAACAGAGTCACTGTGATGCAGGCTGACGGTGTGCTCCCCCTCTTTAATGGTGGCACTCCCCACGGACACGGAAAACACTCGCTGGGGCCGTGGGAGGACTGAAGACAAGGACAGGGAGGCACAGTACTCACTGACAGCAACTGCAGCGTGGACCAGAGATCAGCGGTGCACAGCAGGGACAGTGATGCGGCATCAGAGAGTCAGAAATGGCGCCGGCACGTTCGCCTTTCACTTTCTTGTATGGGTGCGCTGGAGCATTGCGCTCAGCATTCTGGGCTCTCCTAAGATGGTGGCAGATGGGTCTCCTGGCCTCATGGGCAGTGCCAAAAATCTCCCGCACTTTTGCAAGGTACAGTTAACCCTTTGTGGGCGTTCTTACACAGCGATGTGGCGCAGCAAACAAGTCCTGGGCGTTTTAACTCTTCCAGGGCTGTAACACACTGAGAGGACAGTCTTTAGGGCTTACTTCAGGGGTATAGGGCTCCCCCCTCTTTGTGGCAAGCACTCTCAGGGAATAAACTTGATCTTAGCAAAGTCCACAATAAAGACCGATGCTCTGGAGACAATTTGGCGCACTTTTCGTGGCGACTTTCTCAAAATGGCACACACCCGTATCCTGTTCGTGACGCCAGTTTTTCTTGCGGTGACCAGATGGAAGGTAACGCTGCAGTTGGGATTGCGGGGTGCAAACAGCGCAGACTTGTCACGGTCTCTGGGCACGAGGGCGCAGCGCTGGTGCTGTCCCACGTTACCACCACTGGTACCGGTGATGACGGGGCTGCACAAATGTTGGTGGTGATTGTTCCCCCCGGGGCGCTTCCCCTATACTGTGCCGACTGGTGGTGTTTGGGGAGCCCTGATGTTGTCGGTGCAGAGTCAGACACAGAAACGGTTGTAAAGTTGAACTTTTACTTCCATGGGTGTGGAGGCACAAATGCTTAAACAGTTTCTTCAATACAAAACAACGGGGTACGCCTGGTGACACAGCAAAGTCCTGGGGTGCAGGGTAGACTTGATGAAAGGTGTTCCTAGCCCTTTATACTTCAGTGTTACAGCCCTAAGGTGCGTCTGGGCTCCTATTTGGTACATAGGAGGATGCCCACCATGATACTAGTACATAATATTCCCCACTCACGTTATGTGGTCCTGATAGCTCAGAGTTTCGGGGTGCAATAGTCAGGGTGGCAGGATATTCCACAGGTCTGGCCTTGGCCTCTGGATCCTGTGATACTTGCTATGGAGCACGTGTTCCAGAATGTTCTCTCCACAGTCTCATGCTGACAAGATAATGATGCTTGACTTCCTTCAGGGCGATGGCTAGGCAGACAGGGGACAGGATCTTCTGAATAGCTGGAGTATGTCAGCTCTCCAACCTTCCTGGGCCTGTCTAGGACTTGAGATTCCTGCACTAAACTCACTGCTTTCTTCACAGGACATCACACTTCTCTCCTTACCTCCTCCTCCTAACACTCCACACTTCTAACTCCTCACACGCAGGACCTTCCTGCAGAGGTGTTACCATGGGGACCCAGTGATCAGCTGACTCCTCCCCTTTTCCCAGGCAATGTCCTCCCATTGGACATTTGGTTACTATTCAATCCTATGGGAGGTGTAATGCATGTGTGAGGCTCACTAGGTGGCGCTGTGTTGTGTGAGACTCAGGACCCCCTGCTATGTCACACAGGCTATGAAGCAACAGGAAATAATACAATGCACAGAGATCACCCTCAGCCCAGCCATAGCCAGCTCTGGGATGCCACATGAGTACCCTGGAGTACCATGAAGCTGTAAAGGTGAAACCTGGTCAGAGGTAAGCTCCAGGAAAAGGTGTACCTTAAAGCTCCTGCACTCTGATACATCATGGAGTTGGAGAATAGACATACTATAGCTTCCAACCATCCTGGACAAGTGCCCCTCTACCTTCTGCCATGGCAGGGCAAAATCTGCTCACCCGCTCCCAAGTCTCGCCTCCGGCCTCCCGTGTCCACCTTCCGAGTGGTGCCTCCTTGGTTCCGCCAGCAGGTCGCTACTATCCAGTGGGCCTGGCTACCTACATGACCAGATGTTAGGTGCCACCCCAGCCCACTCCCACAGATGCAGCCATTCCACTACAGCACCCCCTTAGCGTAAAGGAGATGAGATAGATAGGGCACGGGGCCACTGCCACAAAAGGTGTCTAGAGAAAGAGGATGACAGTAAGTTTGTTTCAGGAATACTGTAATAAATGAACCGAAATAACCAATATGCAGAAAATAACTTCGGTTATCTCGATTGACAGTCAGTTTTGGTTATTTTTTGATTAATTGCCCAGACCTAGTTGTATATTTACTTTATTAGGAATTAAATAATTTCCTTTTTTGTGATTTAGAGGATCTTTACTACTCCTGTCAGTCATTTATGAAGGTGTGAGAGTCAAAATGGAAAAATAGAAGAGTCGAAGTTAGTGGTTTGGCTTTCGGAGTCAACAGCCCTGGTTAAATCACTGATGGACCCTCATTGACCCAGCATTGGACTGTGTAAGTGAGCCCTCACTTCTGCCTCCAACTGAGAAATTGTAAGATTTTGCTGAAGGCATTTTTAGCTATCTGACTTATTATCTGCTCCACAATACCTGGCCTAGAACTAGGTAACAGGTATCTCAAGAGCTGGAGAGTCATTCTCTAGGAATGAGGCCATTATTAGTGCCGGTCTAGCAGCCCCTGGATTACCTCCATAGAGGACTATGTTAGCATTAATGACACTGACAGACAATTTGTATCAATTACTAAAGTTCTAATCCTAAGCATTTCAGAGTGTTAGGGAGACATCAGTCTACTAGTGGCCCCGAGGCTACCAAGTAGCTTATAATTACAGTATGTGTGAAGAAGAGCCGAGGACACGGGAGAAAAGTCTGCAGAGAGTCTTTTATCAGGTCATTAGACTGAGGCAATTATTTAGGCAGATGGGCAATTACACCCATTGAAGAGGGAGCTCAGCAAATGCTTACATGTAGTTTTCTTTTACTAGAGAAATACCAAATATCATTGTTTTGGAATTTTTTGTATCTTTGTATTTTCAGAATTGTAAAAGTAACAATATTACAAAAATGTTCTAAGAAGAATCAGAGACTCATTAGTACATCAGTCAGATGTGTGCGATTGGACATCCATGCTTTGTCACAGATATAAAAAATATGGAGGATCTTAAAGGGATTTTCCACTTTCAGATCAATATTGAGAGACAAATTGTATTGTTAGTATAATAAAAAGCTCTACCATTTTCCAATATACTTTGTGTATCAATTCCTCACAGTTTTCTAGTTCTCTGCTTGCTTTCATTCATTCTGCTTACTGTCAGTAGATATAAATCAGTCCATCGCCATGTGATATACAGTCCATGGTCATGTGATATACAGTCCATGGTCATGTGATGTACGTTATAGTCACAACACAGTAATCAGATCTCTGTCTGGTAACGAGCTGTGCACCTGTGTGTCCATCACATGACCATGGACTGAGTGATCACATGGGTAGGCCTATCATCAGGACATCATTATGCCCAACGTGCCCATGTGACTGCTGTGGCCCAATCACAGGCCTCAGCGCTGACCCTAGGCTCATGACATCATCAGGAATCACTGAGGAGGCCCAAAAGAGTTAAGGGAAGGTGAGTATAATTGTTTTTTTTCATGAGCTTAATTTCCAGTTCAATATGGCACATGTTCTTCTTCTCTCTTCTTCTTTGTATTATTCTCCCTCGAATTTTCTGCTGGTACACTCACTTTTTATTCCTGATCACAAAAGAGCACTGCGGGATATCTTGTTTCTAAATCCGCTTTCTCCAATTTTCAAATTATCAAATAAAAAAAAAAAAAAAACTTGAAGAACATTTTGACTGGATATTCCACTTTTTAAGAAACACGTCTCTCCCATAGAAGGATACATAGATACATAGACATAAAGTGGTGCACGAGGCGCTACATAGCTGGGTGGGCTCTGTAAGCAAACTGTCCTGAAAACAACACCGTAATTGCTGGAAATCAGCTTACACCAATTAAAACCCGTATTCTAGGATGTCGTCCTGAAATAACAAAACTTCTTTCTTCCTTTGTCCCGGATTTAATGAGTGTATGATGATGGTCAGTTAGAAATGCAGTGAATGAGAGATTTGGGACCTTTAATCTCTCGAATACTCTTTGGCGCCAGAAAGCAAATAGTCCACTCCCTAACCTGTTATCTTAGCCTGCTAAGCTTTCACTTCTTACCTGTCTTCTGAGTGTATTGATTGTCCCTTCTGTTACCACATGCACTGGACAGCATAGGTTGGAGTCTTGTCCCTTGTATTGCTGTAGTCTTCTAGAAACTCCTTCCTCTTATTGATAAAGATATTATTGAAGAATGTCAATAAACAGTGTGGTTAGTCGCCGTCTGTCGCCATCTGTAATATTCAAGAGCATGACGGTGCAACTAGCTGGCCAGAATAGTAATCTATCTATTCTCTATCTATCTATCTATCTATCTATCTATCTATCTATCTATCTATCAACTATCTATCCATTTATCTACACTATCTATCTATCTACACTATCTATCTATCTATCTATCTATCTATCTATAGTATCTATCTATCTATCTATCTATCTATCTATCTTTATATGTATCCATTTATCTACGGTATCTATCTATCTATCTATTTATTATCTATCTATTATCTATCTATCCATTTATCTACAGTATCTATCTATCTATCTATCTATCTATCTATCTATTTATTATCTATCTATTATCTATCTATCTTTATATGTATCCATTTATCTACGGTATCTATCTATTTATTTATTATCTATCTATTATCTATCTATCTATCTGTCTATCTATCTATTATCTATCTATCTATCTATCTTTATATGTATACATTTATCTACTGTATCTATCTATCTATTTATTATCTATCTATTATCTATCTATCATATCTATTCATACACTTATGGTTCATTGTGTGAAATATTTTATTTTTTTTATAAATATCTTCACAATTAAATATGTTTATTAACATGTTCTGAAAATGTTTATGGTAGGGAGAGGTATGGCATTTATCATCAATTAGCTATATATTTAATTCTCAACATACCTATATATCTATCTGAAAGTCCAAAGTCAGCACAGACAAAAGATGGTAGGGTAACCCAAGGGAACAAACTAAGGCTAAGGCCCCACGTTGCGGAAATGCTGTGTTTTTACTGTTGCGAAGATGAAACTGAAAAAAATGAAAATGTTGTGTTTTACAGTACAAGCAAAGTGAATGAAATTCTATAATTTAGTATCTGTCTATCTATCCATCTAATATATACTGTATTTATCATTTATATATATATCATATATTTACCTGATCTCATTTATCTAATATTTTATATCTAATCTAGCAAGCTACTCTATCTGTCCATCCCTCTCTCTCTCTCTCTCTCTCTCACTCTCATATATATATATATATATATATATATATATATATCCTATATACCTCTCTCTCTCTCTCTATCCCCTCTGTCTGTCTGTCTATCTATCTAATATATATTGTATCTATCATTTATATATCATATATTTACTGGATCTCATTTATCTATTTAAATATTTCATATCTAATCTAGCAAGCTACTCTCTCATGTATTACCTGTCTCATAGCTGTCTTTCTGTATATCTAATATCTACTGTATATATCATGTACTATGTCTCATATCTCAGATTTATATGTCTAGATATCTATCATGTATTATCTGTGTTATATCTATCATGTTCTTTTATTATCTGTCTCATATCTAACATCTTATATCTAACAATATCTATGCTGTATTATTTGTCTGATATTGGTCTATTCTATTACTCTTATATATAGAGTAATAAAGCTGGTATTATGTTAGCTGTGATTATTATCACTATTGTCATTTACTTCATCACCAACATTTTCACAATAATGGAATATTCCATTACAGGGTACAAAGTACACTTATTTGCTTCTTTCTGTGGACCTAAGTGGCCCCTTATATGTGATTATATAGGAGGTAGCAAAGAGGTGGCCAAATTACAAAATAACATCATGGAATGTGAGTTGTGTCACTAAGTTCTTGGTAATGAAAGTATCTTTATAATACAGTACAATGTTACTAAGATATATAGGTCTTATAGGGAGCAAGTTTAGCTCTGCTAGATCTCTATAGAACTCTATGTCTGCGCTTTACCTTGCAGGTATTACATTATATGTTCATTTTCTTGGTCTTGAGATCCATAAGTAATTGTGTAAGGATTTGCTCTGAAAGGTTAGGCAAGATTCTATCTAAGGTACTTGAAAATCTCCAGTTTCCATCTGTAAATTGACAGATTTCTTTCTGAGCACCGAAATACATCAGAGTACAATATTTACTCTTCGGAGATAAAGTAAGATTTATAGAGAGGTCTGACTTCTACTCAAGAGCTTGAATACTATGTACAAGGGGACACTCAACAATAATACACCCGAAGATTAAGTGGCTGCATGCATTAGCCAGATACAGACTGAAGTATGGTGTTGTACACATACTGTAGGTTCTTATAGCTTGTTGAGATATTCCATTAAAATTTTTTTGCCTGGTCATTGGTCATCACAAATCTATTATAGAATCATTTCAGCATTTCACTAATTTGCATGCACATCATCTACAATAATAAATCGGAGGCTTCCAATGAATTTCCAACTTTTCACGCAGTGTTTTTAGATCCAACTTTCTGCACTATATGCCACTTTAGCAGTGAGTGTGAGTTTAATGTATAACTTGTAGGCAGAAAGCTCCTAGGCTATCCCCAATGGCGGTCCGCACCTGTCTCTGTTTACTTGACCTGTAATGATGGCTTTCTGTAGGTGCCAGCATGACTTCAGCTTCTACAATTGTTGTGTCCATTAGTCTTATGGCGGCCAGGACAGCTGCAACAGAGCTGCTAGTTTTAATGATCACATTAACAGCACCATTTTCCCCTGTAAGTTGGGCTCCTGCTACAGGGGTAATATAGATGTAGCATAGTTACTGATCCACCTGGGGATTTTGTGCTGCACTGCCAGGCTATTCATTTGAATTGATACTAAACTCCTGCTAATGACAATGACAATGCTCCAAACAGCTCATTTGCCTATTAACGAAAAAAGTTAAAAGCTTAGCAATAAAGGCACCGATTTACAAGGGGAAAAAAAACATTTAATTCAGGTAACCTATCTATCTGTGTGGCCAGGTTGATATTCTGGGTTCTGGTGGCAGATTTCCTTTAAAGGGAGTCTGTCATCAGGGAATCAGTATCAGACTAATGACAATAAATACCTTGTAGGGTGTCTCCTACATTTTCCAAAGATATCTTTCTTATTCTGAATTGCAGCTCCATTTTAATAAACATCAATGTTTTATTGTAATGCAAATGAGCTTAAAAGGCTTTAGGGGTTTTTCTTGTCCTACTGGGGCTTCACTCTCCCCTCCAGACAACCACCCCTAATTACAGACAAAGTGACTGATGTCACACCAGCAATGGGTGGCGGAGCTGGGCGGAATTTTGGGGCGATTATCTAGGGCAGAGAATGAAGCCCTGGCAGGACAAGAAACGCCCTGAAATCCTTCAATATGCATAAGAATAAAATGCTTATTTTTATGAAAATTGAGCTGCAATGTAGAACAAAAAAGTCTTCTTTGGAAAGTGTAGAAGCCGCCTACAAGCTACTGGCATTAATCTAATACTGGTTTACTGCTGAAAGACCCCTTTAATGATTGCTTCATCTTTATTTTATGCAATAAAAAAAATAAAGAATAATAATATCTCTTACATGTCTTTTCTGACATTTCAAGAGAAAATTGAGATAAAATAGTAAAAAAAATATGTGTGCAACTATAAAAAAATACCATAATATCCACCTGCCAAAAGCAATTCTGACTTTACAATGTATCATCACCTGGTATGAGAGGACTCCAGGGTGTGCCAAAAATGTTGGATTCTCATCCAAAATTGACTGCAAAGAACATCTCTCACTCAGGATAACCCTGCACATGCATGCCTTGTCTATGTCAGTGAGAAATAGGTAATGCTTCATTTCTCCTGTGGTGGCGCTGCAGAAGAATTGAACACTTGCTTTCTGATCTCTGTTTAGGCAGCTTTGGAAAAAATGCTGCAAAGTAAGAATGCTTCCAGAAATAGAAGGGTTAATAGTTTATTTTTTGTCAATTTACAAATTTAAAGTGAATGAAGAAAAGAGAAATGTAAATCCCATCAATATTTGGTGTGACCTTTGCCCTTTGGAGGAGGAGTCCTGGAAGTGATGATTTGGTCCCTACAGATATAGCCCTGATATCAGCATCATCCAGTCTGTCTGGGATTACATGCAGAGACAGAAGGATTGGAGCAAGCCTACATCCACAGAAGATCTGTGCTTAGCTCTCCAAGATGTACCGAGAAGAATTGATGGAAGGCAAAGGCATGTATTTTTACGCAATGTGTGGATGGAATTCGCTAGAATCCCATCCACTTTGCAGGAACTGTAAAACGCTGCGTTTTTTCCACGGTGTGTACACTGTAGCCACACCATGGCATTTACGCCACATGGGGCCTCGGCCTTAAGGCGTTTTCCAGCTCATTTTTATTGATGATCTATAAGAGATCAATAAGAGATAAGTGATTCCCCTCTGATCAGCTGTATGTAGGGGCTATGGCACCTGTTTATATCACACGTTGTCTGTTCATAGTGACCGTGTGATGTAATTCCAGCCTTGTCACATAGATGTGTATAGGACGAGGCTGTAGTTACATTACATGGCCGCTATGAGATGAATGACACTATGTAAACAGAGAAGGGGTCACGGCGCTTACACAGGTACTACAGTTCGTTCAAACAGCTGATCAGTGGGGGTCTCAAGGTATTGGAACCCCAATAATTTTTTTTTACTTTTTAATAAGAAAACACCTGGGGCATTATTAATAAGGGGTACTATTTAAAGGGGTACACAGGGAAGTTATTAATTTAAAGATACACTTGGGGGTATTATTCATTATAGGGGTTATATCATATATTTTATAATTGGGGTAGCAGCAGGATGGGGGCTTTGTGTAGGTGAGGACAATGTTGAGTCGGGTGCCTGGATAAGTGAGGAGCCAAAGATGTCTGTGTTGCAAACTTTACTGAGATTGAAAGAAGTGGTCATGGCCGTCCAGATGGAAGAGATGGGAAATGTGAAGGATTAGTCAGAGACGTCACCAGTAAGTCACTAAATGTTACTGCCCTGTATTCACCTAAATCATCTGCAGAGCCCTGTGTAGAGCCCCTATATAGCACTATATGCTCACCGCATAGTGATAATATACCTAAGTTGGGGGCCCACTTGGACATGTTCGCCCCCCTGTGCTCAACCCCTAGCTACACCTCTGCAAAGGTCAAACCAAATATTGATGGGATTTACATTTCTCTTTTCTACATTCACTTCATTCCATTGTTTGCATTATATCTATAAGTAAACTGCTGGCGTTTCCGTAGGTATTATTGACATGCTGCAATTTCCAAAACCACAATGGTTTTGGTAATCACAGCGTGTCCGCTGCACATATTTTTCCGGAAAGTGTGGATGGGATTCGCTAGAAACAGAATCACTTTGCTGTGACTGTAAAACACATCGTTGTTTTCCACGGCGTTTCTGCTGCAGCCAACCCGAGACGTTTACGCCACATGGGGCCCCAGCCTTATACTGATTCCCCCCCCTCACCCCAAAAAAACCGATATATCAATCTGTTCAGCTCCTCCTGCTCTATAACATGCTGCCTGCAGATAGGTCTACGTTTTCAATCTTCTAATAACCTCAGTTATTGACCAGTGTGGCAATAAGCAATTAAATCATAAACTTTCCAAAGAAGCAAATATGTTCTCTAGACCCATAATTAGAAACATGTTCATTGAACCTGATGAATTTCTGCCAATTTTAGGCTCAGAATGTCTTTCAGAATCATTTTCAGAGTAGTATGGGTGGTGATGGAATGATTTATCATTACTCCTGGTACTTGACTACCTTTGACCTATATGAAAGCATGTCAGTGATTTTCAGTAGTCCACGATGATGTATATTGTCTACACATCCTATTTTACTGACCCAAAAGGCCAACACAACAAAAACAGGAAGAACCTGCTTATTCACTACTAAAACACAGGTCATCCACACCAGCCATGATCAACCAGTTACTCTGCTTTGGATGTCTTACAGAGCCCTTACCTGCTGACCCTTTTTGAAATGAGGTTTCTAGAATCTTCTCTTTTTCATATTCTGTTGGAAAATGCTAAAAATATTAAAGGGAGTCTATGAAGTCCAAAATGTCTTCTAAACCAATAATAGTGCCATGTAAGGGGCTTTAACAGGAATAGAAACATACATTTTGTGGCGCCAAACCAGTGAACCAATGCACCCAGGGTTGGGTCCAATTTGCCAGATTTGCCTGCAGGCAGTTACACGTGCTCCTTTATCTGTACATGACCCTTTCAGCCTCTGCATGTCTGTAAGAAAATGACAACTCGGGCCCTTCCTCGGTGCACTTGCAGGTATATTTGTCTATCCATATTATCTCTACATTATTTCCTCTTTTTTTGTGGACACATAGGTTTTTTTCTGCTCCTACTAAATGACCCTGCATGCCACTTTTATTGGTTTAAGAAGCATTTTGGACCTGATAGACTCCCTTTGAAAGGAGTATGTCACCAGATCCCAGCATATCATTCCATCCCCACAGATAGATAGGTTAGAGGACTCCCAATGACCTCTCTACAACATAAGAAGACACTAGTATTATAAACAGTACATGGTAAGCAGGGGTGTCATTACATATTATGCATTGGTGCCCAGAAGCTTCAAGTTCTGTTTCGGCGCAATGAGGGTATTGTCACTTACCTCTTTAAAGAGGACCTTTCACGTCCTCCTGTATATGCTGTTTTACATACTGCAAGAAAGCTGACAGTGCGCTGAATTCAGCGTACTGACGGCTTTTCCGGTATGTGCCCCGGGGCTGGAGATATCGGCGGTCGTAGTTTCACCGTTTACCATCAGAAGGGCGTTCCTGACAGTCTAGCTGCGCTGTAAGGAACGCCCTTTCTCTCTGTGCTCGTCCATAGCCAAGTACTGTTAGAGGGGGCGTTTCTTACTGCCCAGCGATGACGCTGATTCAGGTGACCCTAACCTATTCACTTTAAATGGAGTCTGTCAGAGACATTTGGGAAAGCAAACCACCTATAGGTCCTCATGGACTGAAGGTTTAGTGTCCCAATTTGCCTTATAATAAAGCAATCCATGCCCGCAATAAAAATAAAAAAGTTTTATATTCCCCCTGCCACTGTACTCCTTGTGTCGGCGCAGTTCTTCACTGAATCCAGAGTAGTACACCTCTCCGCTTCACTGAAGAACTGCGCAGGTGCCGGAATGGGAGCGGATGGATTGAAAACAAGATGATTTGGGACACTAAATGCAGACATGAAGATAATGCCCACTCCTCTCTGGACATGTCTGGCTAAGTTCATATCTGCGCCATGTGCCCAGGTCGATAACGTTCATAGGGAAAGGTAGGATTTTTGTTAAAAAAAAATTGTCTTGGAAATGTTAACAAGTACCAGTTCTGCATGTAAAGCTTTTCTGAAATACACTGGGGCAGATTTACAGTATTATGACTTTCACACCAATGCCTGTTGTACAAAGCTTCAAAAGTCACAAAATTTGTTTTTTTGCACAAAACATTTGCAACTTTTTTTTTTTTAACCAGATTTATCTCTTTCCCATAAGGAGACATAGTGAGGGTATGCAGGGGTTGGGGCCATCAGCCCTGCCAGATTTATTATCATTTGCTCCTGAAATTTGGCCTAAATGATGCAGGATATCTAAACTAGCTATGAGCTGGCGTATATCTCCTTCCAGGCTCACAGCCCGACACAAAGCAATGGGGCTATGAAGGTTGGTGATAACAATACTGGTCTTCATAAATCTGCCCCAAAGATTAAACTTATCTGAACCTATAGGCTAAGTCCCCATGTTGCGGAACGCAGTTAAAAAACCGGGCAGAAAAAAACATTTTCTTCCCTTATTAAATCTATAGGAAAAACACAAGCGTTTCAAAAACGCAGTTTTTCCGCAGAAGTATTTTTTATACAATATGTGGATTGGATAAGCCAGAATCTCATTCACTTTGCTGGTACTGTAAAATGCAGCGTTTTTTCTGCTGCATTTCTGCAACGTGGGGCCTCAGCCTTACTGTATCTTTCACTATTTGGCTAAGGCCCCACGTAGAGGGCCACAGCAAAAAAGCGCAGCGGGAAAAACCTCGGCAGAAACGCATCACGGTTTTCCCCACAGCCCTTTTCACAGAAAGACCGCAGAGTTTTCCCCTGCAGACTTTGTGCTTCAATTATACCTATAGGGAAGCTGCTGGCGTTTCCATAGATATAATTGACATGCTGCGAGTTGTAAAACCGCAACGGTGTTGGAAATCTCAGCATTTCCGTTGTGCGTATTTTATTTCAATGTGTGGATGAAATTCACTAGAATTCCATCCACTTTGCAGGGACTGTAAAACGCCACGGTTTCCGCCACGGCGTTTCCACCACGGCCAAAGTGTGGCGTTTATGCCACGTGGGGCCCCGGCCTTAGGCTGGATTCACACAGAGAGGCAAAGAGGAATTTGAGGTGGTCTTCAGCCTCAAATTCCACTCCAAAATCCAGCCTTGTGCATCCCACGGCTTTGCTCGCTGATCAGTTCCAGACATAATCATCCCAGAATCCACGGTAAAATCGAGCAAGGTCCTGAAAAAGGAAGGGTCCAGCACTGCCCCTCATTGAATGGGAGGCAGAATCCGGCTGGAATTTGGAGCTGATTTTGAAGTGGAATCTGCATCAAAATCAGCTGCAAATTCAGTCATGTCAACTTACCCTGAAGTCTCTTTTCATTCTTAATATAGAATTGAGAAATGTAATAATTATCTATAAAATTGTGTAAGCAGCCAATATTAAGAGGGTGGATAAGGAGTAGAACGTGCTTCACCACGTTAGTTCTATGATAGGGTTAAATCGTATAGTTGAGCATTAATCCCAGGCTCGGAGCGAGTCTCTCTTTCCTGTTTTGCCGTCTCTATTTTCTCTTCTCTGCTTTGATTTAAGCTTTCAAGCGTCCTGGGCTTTAACTGTTTCTGTTTAATCCAAGGCAATGAAACGGGCCTGTTTATCCCCCTATAGTTTCCAGAAATACGCATTGGCGGTTTTATTACCTAATTTTTAGCATATTGGAGCTTTCAAAAATCCAAACAGGAAAACTGTTCTATGTGTCTGGACTAAAGGGTCCGAATATTCCTAATTCAGCGAGGCACATTGGTGGAGCAGGCAGGTTTTTTTCATTTGGCCCTATTGTACGCGCTCCTAATTCTCGCCTTTCTCGCTTTAAGAAAACGCTTGTAATTTGTGTCCGTATATCTAGTCTTTTTCTATTTTCTGCCATTTTCCTGAAGATCATAAATGCACAATACCCAGCTTAACTAATGATGCTACCGTACCCTACCCTGGAAAATGAGAAGCAGATGAACCTGCTGAACGTATAATGGCGGTAGTTATACAATGTATTACGTTTCAGAGATTTGCGATACAATGTTATTCAGGAGGCATCTGGCTTTTAGAAGATTTGCACCTATTTTTAACCGGGAATGGGGTCTGAATGAAACGCAGATCGTTTTGACCTCCTACTTAGAATTTGTCATGTTAAATTTGGTTTTGCAATTGTTACATTGACTAATACACATATTATAGAGGGGATTTGACTGTTTTAGGGGGAGTTTCTTCCATGGGTATAATACAGCTCTTGTGTGAAGCTCTTACAAGTTTCCAATAAGGAATTATATTCTCTCTCTCTTTCTTTTACATTGTGTGTTTTTAGACAAATGACGTGTAGTGTTCTCTGTTATCAGCCTGAAATGTATTCCTTCGTCATCGCTACTGTATCAGATATGTCTCTATCTGTTCAAAAACACATGGACGCTGACAACAGCGGGGCCCCTGGGAAAGTGTCGTATTTATATGTCTTACATTGGTGGAATGATCAAGCATAGCAGCTGCTCTAGAGCCCAATAAATAGGGGCCCCTTTATTACCCAGACGTAAGCTTCAGTTAGAGATAGCTGAGGATGATGGAAAGGGGCATGTACAATTGAATTTGGCCCCATTGTGTTACTATAGAACCCCATGGTTACCCCAGCATTGTGCATGTTATACCATCACTCTTTCATTAGTCCTGCATTATGACATCACTGCTGCTTCATTCCTGCACTGTGACATCATATGTGCATTGTACCTGCAGACATGTCAACTCACCTGGTATTCCCGGAGGTCTCCAGGTATTTAGGCCCCCTCACTCAGTCACCCGGATGATGGCTCATTAGTATTCACTACTCTATGACATCACTTTGGTGCAGTGATTATTAATGAGGAGGTTGCCGGGAGATCGTCCATCAATTTAGAGTTTAGCTTTATTTATTATTTTTCTCTTATACCAAAAATGCAATAGTATTTACTGTGCCTATATAATGTATTGTATATAGAGAGATCCCTATATAGTATTTACAGCCCTATATAATGTATTGTATACAGACACATCTCTATATAGTATTTATAGCCCTATATAATGTATTGTATACAGAGAGATCTCTATATAGTATTTACATCCCTATATAATGTATTGTATACAGAGAGATCTCTATATAGTATTTACATCCCTATATAATGTATTGTATACAGAGAGATCTCTATATAGTATTTACAGCCCTATATAATGTATTGTATATAGAGAGATCCCTATATAGTATTTACAGCCCTATATAATGTATTGTATACAGAGAGATCTCTATATAGTATTTACATCCCTATATAATGTATTGTATACAGAGAGATCTCTATATAGTATTGTGCTGTCCTACATAATGTATTGTACACAGAGAGATCTCTATATAGTATTTACAGCCCTATATAATGTATTGTATATAGAGAGATCCCTATATAGTATTTACAGCCCTAAATAATGTATTGTATACAGAGAGAGCTCTATATAGTATTTGCAGCCCTATATAATGTATTGTATACAGAGAGATCCCTATATAGTATTTACAGCCCTATATAATGTATTGTATATAGAGAGATCCCTATATAGTATTGTACAGCCCTATATAATGTATTGTATATAGAGAGATCTCTATATAGTATTGTACTGTCCTGCATAATGTATTGTATATAGAGAGATCTCTATATAGTATTGTACTGTCCTGCATAATGTATTGTATATAGAGAGATCTCAACATGCCAGTGCATTGTATGCTTTATGATAGATTTTCTAAGCATGCAAAGTGCTGGCATATAGAGATTTCTCTATAGATCATACGTATGCAGGAAAAGGAAAAGCCTAGTATGAGAAAAAACATACCTAATGGAAAAAAAGTATTAAAATAAGGCTTTAGAAATTTTTATTAAATGATTCTAAATACATTTTATATACATTTTATATGCATTTTATAGAAAGCACGGTGGCTCAGTGGTTAGCACTGCAGCATTGCAGCGCTGGATTCCTGGGTTCGAATACTGCCAAGGACAACATCTGCAAGGAGTTTGTATGTTCTTCCCATGTTTGCGTGGGTTTCCTCTGGGTACTCCGGTTTCCTCCCGCCCTCCAAAAGACATACTGATAGGGAATGTAGATTATAAGCCCTATATGGGACAGTGACTGTCAATGTCTGTAAAGCACTGCAGAATATGATGGTGCTAAATAAATATATTCAGTTTTGCACAAAAATATTTAAAGAGATCACTAAATGACCTAAATAAAAATGGTGCAAGTGTTTATTTTAATTAACTAATAGCAATCTGGGGTCTATATTATTAATATACAGGGTCTGGATATATGTAACTGTGCAATTTTATGAGAGCCACACCCCTTAAAGGCCACGCCCACATTTGCCACAACTTGGCATTCATGAATTACCCTGTGAGGGCCTCTCCTTGGGGGATGTCTCTGTACCATAATGTTACATCATTGTGGTTTTCTAGACTGTGTCATCACAAAATACATAGTCAGGGCCACATTTTTTGCATGTATAATTCCTTTAGTGTGACATCATTGTACATGTTATCCTGGACTGTAACTTCACTGTGTGCATTATCTCATTATTATGACATTACTACATGTGCCATACATTTTGCCACATTTCTGTGCACATTATCCCTGTACTGTGACATCAATGTGTGCATTATCTATGTACTGTGACATCACTGTGTATATTATCTCTGTACTGTGACATCACTGTGTATATTATCCCTGAACTGTGGCATCAATAGGTACATTATCTCTGTACTGTGACAACACTGTGTTTATTATTCCTGTACTGTGACATCACTCTGTATATTATCCCTGTACTGTGACATTACTCTGTATATTATCCCTGTACTGTGACATCACTGTTTATTATCCCTATACTGTGACATCACTATGTATATTATTCCTGTACTGTGACATTATTGTGTATATTATCCTGGGCTGTAACTTGGTGTGTAATATCCCATCATTGTGACATCACTATGTGTGCCATTTTGCCACATTTCTGTGCACATTATCCCTGTACTGTGACACAATTGTGTTTATAATCCCTGTACTGTGACATCATTGTGTATTTTATCCCTGTTCTATCACAGTATATATTATCCTTGTCCTCTGACATCACTGTGTTTATTATTGTGACATCACCTTATGCATTATTACTGGACATTATGTGTTCATGTTCTGAATTGAAGCTAGTCATTGTTTCTACCTCTATTTTCCTGATTGTAAATATCAAAGATCCTATAAGATAATGGTCACCAGTTATAGGAAAATTACACAATATTAACCGAAATATCAAACCTAGATTGTTAAAATTGCAAGAAACTTTAGACTATCACCCAGGTTATGTCATAGTACGGCACTGATCTTCAATGTCAGGGGGGATTCCATGAGAGCAAATGGAGCCGCTATCAGGTTACATGGCCAAAGATGTTAAACTGCACATGAGTTTCTGTCAGATCATATCAAAGGCATCAACAATGGTGAAAATGGTGGATATGACAGATTGCAGCGTGACCCTACAGCCAGGAGAAGCAGCTGCTGCCCACGGCCAGGTCTCTGGCTTGGTCCGGCTCTTGTGAAACATCTGTTAACACTTGACGTAATTTCTTCTTTTACCTCATAATTTCTGGTATGATTATTGTTCACTGATGCACAGCACTGCTCTATGGTTCTGGCCTGGGATATACAGTGTTGTGCAAAAGTTTCAGTCAGGTGTGGAAAAAAAATGCTGCAACATAAGAATGTTTTCAGAAATAGAAGTGTTAATAATCTGAGCCTAAATCCCATCAATATTTGCTGTGACCTTTGCCCTTTGCCTTCCATCAGTTCTTCTTGGTACTTGCAGACAGCCTTTGGCACAACTCGGCAGGGAGGTTGTTCCCGCCATCTTGGAGAACTAAGCACGGATCTTCTGTGGATGTAGGCTTGCTCCAATCCTTCTGTCTCTTCATGTCATCCCAGACAGACTGGATGGTGTTGGGCTCTGTGGGGTCCATATCATCACTTCCAGGACTCCTCCTCCGAAGGGCAAAGGTCACACCAAATATTGATGGAACTTACATTTCTCAGCCCGTCTGTAATCTTTTATCATTTAAGGCCAAGTTTAGATATCGTATACAGGACTCCCCATGTTCTCCTGGTGGACACATTGATAAGATTAAATGCTTTCTTGCTTTTGACACTTGAGATTGATATTGTAAATATTGTTTCAATTATTTAGCATCTACAACTGCTCTGATGTTTTTTTTTTGCTTTTGGCCTTGCAGTGACGACATCTTCTAGTGACGTGCTGGTTCTAGAGGCTTTTTGGTGCTGTACCTATTCTTGGATTGATCCTTGTTCAGACTCCTTTGGACCCACCCCTGGCTTTCCTAGACTCCTTTTTTATTTAGACCCCTTTCCAGACCCCACATTATGCAAATAATGGTACAAAAAACATACCCATAGGCGGATCCTATGCCGTGATTGGTGAGGTCATGTGATGTCATGACTGGGGGTGTGGTCTTTTGAGCAGGGCTGTGGTATTTAAGTTCAGCTGTTCGCAGCGGTCAGCATTGGCTACTCTTCAACACTGGTGTCCACCTTCAGGACACCAGTAACTGCACCATCTTAGAAACTGGCTTGACCTAATATCACCTTGTTCTCCTGATGAACCCTCAAGTGAGGGGGAGTACGCGTTGAGGGATCTTTTTAGGGTCATAGAGTTCGGTGTATTGGTTCAGAGCCGATCACTGGGCTATGAGCTCATGTTATTTATCTACACCATAATATGAACCTTTGTAGTGGACTAGCAGCACTTGCTGGTTGCATGTAGTGGTGGACATGTTGGAGTGTGGAGATCTGTAAACTGGACCACACTACAACTAATATCCAACTAGACTAGTGTGTCTGGTATATGACTGATCCTTAGGTATTGCATTATTTAATGTCACTTTTCATCTCTTAGCTACACTTTATTTTGAGCAAAAGTGATATTTATCTATATGGGAGATATCACTAGTGACTGGCAGATTTTGATGTCCTCATTGATATATCAAGAGGTAAATTAAACTGACACCCTAATACAGTGGCTATCACACTACTTTGGCCACATATACAAAGAGAAAAAAAAGGGGTTAGTTATCGGGTACATGTGGAGGTGGTTCTGTATCTGAGGGGTCCTAAGATATTTTGGATCATTCTACCCCAGATATACATCGGCCAGCCATTATTTCCTATTGTCCACCTTTTTATTTCTTTGGCATATTTACACATGTTGATCAAGTCTATACTGGCAATTTTTACTGAGTTGAATAAAGGTTATTTTTTAATAGCTGTGCTTTATTTATGTTGGGCAGTGGATGGGGTTGTTGCGCTGCTCCTATTAAGTGTACTGGAGGGGTGCTGCATCCACCAGCAGCTTCCAACACTTGTAGGCTGCTAGAACAGCTGATCAGTATGGGGTCCAGGTGTCATCAGTATAAACTTAATTTGGGGTCGGAAAACCTCTTTAGGCTAAGGCCTCACATAGCAGGCCGCAGGCAAAAAAAGTGCTGCGGGAAAAACCGTGATGGAAACACATTGCGGTTTTTCCCGCAGCACTTTTCACAAAGTCCGCAAAGTGCAGACTTCCTGTTTCAATGATAAGGTAGGGAAACTGCCAGCCTTTTCGTAGGTATAATTGACATATGATTTCTAATAACACAACAGTTATGTAAATCGCAGCATTTCCGCTGCGGATATTTTTCTGCAATGTGTGGATGGGAATCGCTAGACTTTGCAGGGACTGTAAAACGCTGCGATTTACGCCATTTGGGGCTTCAGCCTTAAAGAATTTCTCCTCATTTTTTAAATTTGTATTAAAACTGATACTGGAATACTTATATCACTTTTATCTGATCTGCTTTTATATTCCGATTGTAGGTTTTTTTTTCTATTTACTATCCATGACTATGGGGGCGGCCATCTTGCTTGAGCTTCTCCTCTGCTCCGCTAACAGCATTTAGTAATATGCTTCACAGCAAAGCAAAGTTATGGCCATGGGCAGCGACAGTCTGGAGCTGACTCATTGAGATCTTTGGGAGAGTTTTCTAGACATGCTCAATACAGGGAGGGGGAGGAGATAAGCTGTGACATCATCTATTAGTAGTGGCTGGAATGATGGGTGTTGTCTATAGAGGTTATTGTAATCTTGTCTGTGATATAAATAAGGTGATTGCTGCAAAGAAAACACCAACAGAATGGTCAGCCTATTATTAGGCTTAACGGCCAGAGTGAAAATTGCAGGATATTGTACTTTTAAGAAAAAATATAGATAGTGAAATGGAAAGTTTAAAAAAAAAATTGAAAAAAAAATAGAACTTTATTTAAAAATGTAATTTTTTGGTGACACTCCCTTTAAATTCTTGGCTTGGGACACTGCCATGGGGCATTAGCATAAGATCACATACTTTGTCTATCAATAGCATAGGATAAATAATCAGCTTAAAAAATATTACTATAATTGTTTTGTTTTTTTTATACCATTTTAGGATCTTACAACATATCAGGTGCCTTTTTTCAGTTTTGTGACATGTTTTATATATTTTTTATTAACCATTTACATCTGCATGCCTTATTTATAGTCTTGCTTATTAAAGTAAAATTTAAGAAATAAGAAAAATCTCACGGAAATAAAAAAAAAATGAAATATTTTTTCTTAACCTCAACATGAGAAAAAACAAGGAAAAGGACACACCCGTCATCCCCCCTCATACCCACAGATCTCAGATCCAATGTGCATGTGGTTCTTTTCCCCAAGGTCACTGGGGACTTGTGTAGATAAATTATTTACACAAGTATCCCCTCCGAATATCCCATCTGTCGACTAGCTGTTTCTGCTTAATCTCTCTGTTTTCAGTAAAGTTAAGACTGTAAATGAGATGAGAAGCTCAGGGCGAAATGTTTTGCCAGGTTTAAGAAAAACTGAAGTGGCAGATTTGGTGAAAGAAATATTTTTTTAAAAATGCAGGACTTGTTCCAGTTCAATGCGCTATTCATGCCGTGGTATCAAAGGGGAACTGTGTTTGTTGAAGGTCTATTAAGTCAGGACTCCTGTTTGCTTCAATTACAGCCATAGCCAATTAACCATGTCCAACTTTTTTGTTATGTCTCCAGGTCACTAACCATAAACCTTTGGTGTCTTTTTGTTTGGATTATTATAGAAAAACTATCACAAAGCCAGATATAGGATACAGGGTACTGGTAGCCTTGTGCCCCTATATAACAACCCTACTATCGTTAGGGTATACAGCTAGCCATACATACAAATGCTGCACAGTAAGAATGCTTTCAAGAATAGAAGGGTTAATAGTTTATTTTTGCCAAGAAATGAAGTGAATGAAGAAAAATGTAAATCCCATCAACATTCGGTGTGACCTTTGTCCTTTGAAGGAGAGTCCTGGAAGTGATGATACGGCCCCCCACAGATATAGCCCTGATCTTAGCATCATCCAGTCTGTCTGGGATGACATGAAGAGACAGAAGGATTGGACAAGCCTACATCCACAGAAGATCTGTGCTTAGTTCTCCAAGATGGCGGGAACAACCTCCCTGCCTAGTTCTGCCAAAAACTGTCTGCAAGTTCCGAAAAGAACTGATGGAAGGCAAAGGGCAAAGGTCACACCTAATATTGATGGAATTTAGATTTCTCTTTTCTTCATTCTTTGCAGCATTCCACACTTACCCCAAATTTTTACACAATACTGACTTTTTACCATCAGATAGAAACCTTCAATCATCTATTGGACTGTTTATTTAAACAGAAAATGAATAAGAATTTCTCTTCATTTTCTGCCGTGTGAACTTACCCTTACCAGGCCCAATACCTTATAAAGCTCTTTGAAGCTTTCTTCTTGCTGGTTTTGTATCCAACACAACGCAGCAGGCGCTATGACACGCATGCATGTGCCAAGTACCAGACAGCTTTGGTCACAGCCGAATGGTGGAGCAGAAAACTAATAGCTTCCTGCTTCGCCTTAGTATTTAATAAGTCCCGAGGATGCAGATGGAGCTGAAATTGGGACATTCTGCCATCTTGTACCCACATCCCAGTTGGCAAAAGCTCCCCTAGATAAACACTAAAGCAAATGCAAAAGTGCTGGGACACAAGTGGTGATAACATATTTCAACCAGACATGCTTGAGAGCTATGATTGGAGGGGCTACTAGAAAATATTTTACTAAACCTAAGCCTTAGTTGTATGCAGAGGTGCAGTATGTCGATATTGCTACGTATATCTGTCACTGACAAGCATAAAGTAAGGTATTTTTATTTTTTGTGAATAAAGTTAGATTAATAACGTGACGAAAAAGTAATACTGTGCAGTGTCTGAATATACAGGACAAGAGTAGTGGTACTGTGCAGTGTCTGAATATACGGGACTAGAGTAGTGGTACTGTGCAGTGTATGAATATACGGGACTAATAGTGGTACTGTGCAGTGTCTGAATATACGGGACTATAGTGGTACTGTGCAGTGTACGAATATACGGGACAAGAGTAGTGGTACTGTGCAGTGTCTGAATATACGGGACTATAGTGGTACTGTGCAGTGTCTGAATATATGGGACTAATAGTGGTACTGTGCAGTGTCTGAATATATGGGACTATAGTGGTACTGTGCAGTGTATGAATATACGGGACTATAGTGGTACTGTGCAGTGTCTGAATATACAGGACAAGAGTAGTGGTACTGTGCAGTGTACGAATATACAGGACTAGAGTATTGGTACTGTGCAGTGTGTGAATATACAGGACAATAGTGGTACTGTGCAGTGTATGAATATGCAGGACAACAGTAGTGGTACTGTGCAGTGTGTGAATATACGGGACAATAGTGGTACTGTGCAGTGTATGAATATACCGGACAATAGTGGTACTGTGCCGTGTGTGAATATACAGGACAAGAGTAGTGGTACTGTGCAGTGTGTGAATATACAGGACAATAGTGGTACTGTGCAGTGTGTGAATATACAGGACAAGAGTAGTGGTACTGTGCAGTGTGTGAATATACAGGACAATAGTGGTACTGTGCAGTGTATGAATATACCGGACAATAGTGGTACTGTGCCGTGTGTGAATATACAGGACAAGAGTATTGGTACTGTGCAGTGTGTGAATATACAGGACAATGGTGGTACTGTGCAGTGTATGAATATGCAGGACAACAGTAGTGGTACTGTGCAGTGTCTGAATATACCGGACAATAGTGGTACTGTTCAGTGTGTGAATATACAGGACAAGAGTAGTGGTACTGTGCAGTGTGTGAATATACAGGGCAAGAGTAGTGGTACTGTGCAGTGTATGAATATACAAGACGAGTAGTTTTTGTGCAGTGTATGTTCAGGCAACAGTACTGTTTGTGGTACTGTCAGTGTATGATAAAGGACAATAGTAGCGGCGGCGCGGGGGTACTGTGCAGTGTATGAATATACAGGACAACAGTACTGATACTGTGCAGTGTATGAATATATAGGACAATAGTAGTACTGTGCAGTGTGTGAATATACAGGACAAGAGTGGTAGTACTGTGCAGTGTATGAATATATAGGTCGAGTAGTGGTACTGTGCAGTGTATGAATATACAGCACAATAGTGGTACTGTGCAGTGTATGAATATACAGGACAAGAGTAGTGGTACTGTGCAGTGTATGAATATACAGCACAATAGTGGTACTGTGCAGTGTATGAATATACAGCACAATAGTGGTACTGTGCAGTGTATGAATATACAGGACAAGAATAGTGGTACTGTGCAGTGTATGAATATACAGGACAAGAATAGTGGTACTGTGCAGTGTATGAATATGCAGGACAACAGTAGTGTTACTGTGCAGTGTGTGAATATGCAGGACAACAGTAGTGGTACTGTGCACTGTCTGAATATACCGGACAATAGTGATACTCTGCAGTGTATGAATATACAGGACAAGAGTAGTGGTACTGTGCAGTGTATGAATATACAGGACGAGTAGTTTTTGTGCAGTGTATGAATATACAGGACAACAGTAGTGGTACTGTCCAGTGTATGAATATATAGGACAATAGTAGTACTGTGCAGTGTATGAATATACGGGCCGAGTAGTGGTACTGTGCAGTGTATGAATATACGGGACAAGAATAGTGGTACTCTACAGTGTATGAATATACAGGACAAGAGTAGTGGTACTGTGCAGTGTCTTTATATACAGGACAAGAGTAGTGGTACTGTGCAGTGTCTTTATATACAGGACAAGAGTAGTGGTACTGTGCAGTGTCTGAATATACAGGACAAGAGTAGTGGTACTGTGCAGTGTATGAATATACAGGACAAGAGTAGTGGTACTGTGCAGTGTCTCTATATGCCCAGGGGCCATAGAAGAATACTACACAACAACACAACACTTATGTACACTTGTAACGCACACATACACTAGCAGGACAAACTTTTACAGCTCATATACACTCTCTTAGCACACAAACACTTAAAACAGATCCTTCTTAAAAAGTCACAGAAACTTGAAGGAATCTCACTCCAGTAGGGTTGGTATAGAAAGAGTAACCGATCAGGACACTTCAAGATGAGTGAAATTTATCAAACCTTGTGCAACATTTGAAAATTTTGGTGCAAATTATTTTAGCACTGACTCCAGCAAAACTGACCTTTACAATTCCGTAACAAATCTCCTCTTTTGCATTCATTAATTCTACAATGTTTAATGTTGGGCATTCGCTGTCTTTTCAGTGTAAGCCTGTCTACCTAGTGTTCTTTGATGTAAGCTTTTAGTAGTAGTTTAGTAAACTTTGAGCAATTATATATCACTAAAATCATTTGGTATCGGACTCAGAACAGGCTTATATAAGGTCTTTGTAACATTCTCTAATGTTAATTTTTTGCTAATTCCGAATTTCTATATACATCCTATGCAAATATTTACATATTATATACATAAAGGTTTACCTTCTCTGGTTAAAGAAACAGTCAAGAATAGATAAATGATCTTTGCTTTTCCCAAGGGTCACCAGCTTCATTTTTTATCACAATGCTTAAACTTTTCAGTCTATTTCCTCATGTTGAGATGAATTCCACATTAGTGCAGTTTATGTTCCAGGGATGTTAAACTTTCATATGTCTGTATCTCTGACAGGCCTATGTGTAAGTGAACAATGTAAATGGTTAAATAAAAAATTCATCAGACAGACCCCTTTAATAAACATCATATATGTTGCCTTGGTACACAAGTGCTGTGGTTCGTGACTGTGTGGTCAGGGCTGTGCCTAGCCTTTCTGCTGCTGAGGCCAAAAGTGATATAATATCCCCCACACACCCTGAATAAGAGAAGATACTGAGAATTACACCATACTGGACAAGCATACTGGACAAGAGTTGTACTGTGCACTATATATATATATATATATATATATATATATATATATATACAGAATAAAGGCAGATACTGAGAATTACACCCACCATACATGACTAGAGAAGTAGTACTGTGCACTGCCATATATACGGAATAAGAACTGATACTGAGAAATTACACCCAGTATACAGAACTATAGAAGTGGTACTGTGCACTGCTATATATACGGAATAAGAACTGATACTGAGATTTACACCCACCATACATGACTAGAGAAGTGGCATTGTACAGTATTCATATATACAGAATAAGACCTGATACTGGAAATTACACCCGGTATACAGGTTTAGAGAAGTGTTACTGTGCAGTGTCCATCTATACAGAATAAGAGCAGATACTGAGAATTACACCAGTATACAGGACTAGAGAAGTGGTACTGTGCAGTGTCCATATATACAGAATAATAGTGGATACTGAGAATTACACCAGTATACAGGACAAGAGCAGTAGTACTGTGCAGTGTCCATATATACAGAATAATAGTGGATACTGAGAATTACACCCAGTATACAGGACAAGAGAAGTGGTACTGTGCAGTGTCCATATATACAGAATAATAGTGGATACTGAGAATTATACCTAGTATACATGACTAGAGAAGTAGTACAGTGCACTGCCATATATATGGAATAAGAACTGATACTGAGAATTACACCAGTATACAGGATTAGAGAAGTGTTACTGTGCAGTGTCCATATATACAGAATAAGAGCAGATACTGAGAATTACACCAGTATACAGGACTAGAGAAGTGGTACTGTGCACTGCTATATATACAGAATAAGATCTGATACTGAAAATTACACTCAGTATACAGGATTAGAGAAGTGTTACTGTGCACTCTCCATATATACAGAATAAGAGCAGATACTGAGAATTACACCTAGTATATGGGACAGGATAAGTAGTACAGTGCACTGCCATATATACGGAATAAGAGCTGATACTGAAAATTACACCAGTATACAGGACAAGAGAAGTGGTACTGTGCACTGTCCATATATACAGAATAATAGCAGATACTGATAATTACACCAGTATACAGGACAAGGGAAGTGGTACTGTGCACTGTCCATATATACAGAATAAGAGCAGATACTGATAATTACACCTAGTATGTGGGACAGGATAAGTAGTACTGTGCACTTTCCATATATACAGAATAAGAGCAGATACTGAGAATTATACCCAGCTTACAGGAGTAGAGAAGCAGTACTGTGCATTGCCCATATACTGTATACAGAATAAGAGCAGATACTGAGAATTACACCTAGTATAAGGGACAATAGAAGTGGTACTGTGCACTGTCCATATATATACAGAATAAGAGCAGATACTGAGAATTACACCCAGCAGAGAAGTGGTATTGTGCATCATCCATATACAGAATAAGGGAAGATATTGAGAATTACTCCCAGCATATAGGACTATAGAAATGCTGTATACAATCCATACACACAGAATAAGAACAGATGCTGATATTTATACCTAGCACACAGGACAAGAGCAGTGGTACTGTGCAGTGTCTATATATACAGGGCAATAGAAGTTTTACTGTACTGTGCATTGTCTGTATATACAGGACAATAGAAAAAGTACAGTGTATTGTTTATAGAAAGAGCAGACACACTATACTGTACACAACAACCACAACACCTATATACACTCGCATAATACATACTGTATACAGCTCACATACACTCAAGTAGCACACAAACACTTAACACAGACCCTTCTTTCCTTCATGTTCACAGAAGAGCTTCTTTGACTTAAAAAGCTTTTAGCCATGTGATGTCATGACATGATGAACTCTTTAAAAGAAAACCGCAGAAAGGAGTCAATGTTTCAATGTATGTGGGAATTTCTTCAGATCACATTTCTGTACAATTCCCACCACCTACACAGATGTGTGCAGGGCTGTATGGAAGTTCAGGGAAGAAGACTCAACTGGTCCCCCTTACCGTCCTGGGAAAGCACCACCTGAGACCAGAGGCTCCCCTGCTTTATGGATTGTGCATCCTTGTGCATGGTACCTCTTAACCATTCATAGTGCTGCAATGAGTATATGGTATGTGCTTTAGAAAGTCTCCTCAGAATGGGCGTGTAGGGCCTGGGGCTCACAGGTTGGAATTACATCAGGCTATCCACGTCTGACTGATCTAGCCCTGTGGCTTGGCTGCAGACAGCTGGGGTCCACCAATCTGCATATATAAAAATGAGGCATCTAAATGAAGAAAATATGTATCTTTCCCCACAAAACTATATATCAGTAGAGATGGGCGAGCCTCCCGACATTGTTTTGACAAATATTTGCAAGGTTTGCCCACCAGTTTTGTTTTGGAATGAACTTGTTGTGCCAAAGCAGCATATAATGTTGGCACACCCCATGTGACCACTGAAGCCCAATCACAGCTCTCAGCAGTCCCCTAGGGCCTGTGATGTCTCAGAAGAGGCTGTAAGAGACCCAAAGAGAACTCAAGACGCGGGGAAACCTGCACTGGACACCGAGAGGAAGCCCAAGAGGATGAGGGAAGGTTAGTATCAGGTGAGTACCACCCCTGGGACTCCAATTATTATACTCCAAGGGTCTCTTCCAAGATTTGTGGGCGTTGAACCCCAAAAAATTGTAACCAATATGACTCATTCATCTCTATATATCAGTCTGCTCAGCTCTTCCGGCTCAGGAACAGGCAACTGCAACCCCTATAGCTATGCACCAACTGCCCTCCCACAAATATCACTGAAAATTGCTCAAAATACTTTTTAAACAAATTTAAAAAGTTGAAGTTTTCCATTTTAGATAAAAATTCTGAATTTATGTCTTTCATGCTCAATGTAAAATTAAAAATAGTCCTAACTCCAGCACAGAATATCCCATGTAAGCAATGGGACAGACTCCTGCCAAATGTGCTGACCTTGTCATTAGAAATATGTAGGACTTTACTGTGTACAGATCAGATAGCTCGAAAGGGTAGAGGCAAATCTAAAAAGAACTAAATACAACACAGGAGTTTATAGTGGAGCAGGGGTCGACTAGACTGTATGTGCCTGATGGGAATGAAACGCTGGCAGACACTACGAGAATAGATATGGAGGGATTGTGGCCACATCATCAACATTGGGCACCAGTGGATCTAAATAATAATGGTGGGATCTACTGACTAAAACCAGGGTCTGTGCCCAGGACTGGGTCTTTGGGTCTGAATTCACATAACCATATTGTGGTTTTGTGTAGTAAGGAGCCAAAGTAGGACTCCCATTCAAGTATACTGAACCTCTAGATTCATATTAAAAAAAAATAAAAAGTTTTTTTTTTTTTTGTTTTTTTATTCTGTACAAATCCAGCACAAAAAAACAAAACAAAAAACTGATACTTGTTCCATTGGACTATGCTTATACAGAATACAGCGAGTCACATTTATCAATATTGTCGAACTTTGCACTGTTAAACTACGAATCCGGTTCGTAATCATAGACATATTTATGAATCTGTTGTACGGACCTTCATAAATATGAAGCATTTCCAGAAGCTCCAAAATTCTGACTCAAATACCCTCCGACTAAAAGTGTTGAGTTTCACCATGAGACAAATATTTGACATACCAACAAATAGATATATATATCTTAGGTGTAAACCATATAGACAAAAAAACTTAGCTTGCAGGCTGCAAGGAACAAATATTCGGCACACACATCAAAAACTCTACAATATATGGCACAACATAAGCAGACATAAATCATCTGTCGCTTACTGAGGAGACAAATACAGTGGGGGAAAAAAAGTATTTAGTCAGCCATCAATTGTGCAAGTTCTCCCACTTAAAAAGATGAGGCCGGCCTGTAGTTGTCATCATAGGTAGACCTCAACTATGAGAGACAAAATGAGAAAACAAATCCAGAAAATCACATTGTCTAATTTTTTAAGAATTTATTTTCAAATTATGGTGGAAAATAAGTATTTGGTCAATAATAAAAGTTCATCTCAATACTTTGTTATATATCCTTTGTTGGCAATGACTGAGGTCAAACGTTTTCTGTAAGTCTTCACAAGGTTGGCACACACTGTTGCTGGTATGTTGGCCCATTTCTCCATGCAGATCTCCTCTAGAGCAGTGATGTTTTGTGGCTGTCGTTGGGCAACACGGACTTTCAACTCCCTCCAAAGGTTTTCTATGGGGTTGAGATCTGGAGACTGGCTAGGCCACTCCAGGACCTTGAAATGCTTCTTACGAAGCCACTCCTTCATTGCCCTGGCAGTGTGCTTGGGATCATTGTCATGCTGAAAGACCCAGCCACGTTTCATCTTCAATGCCCTTGCTGATGGAAGGAGATTTGCACTCAAAATCTCACGATACATGGCCCCATTTATTCTTTCATGCACACGGATCAGTCGTCCTGGTTCCTTTGCAGAGAAACAGCCCCAAAGCATGATGTTGCCACCCCCATGCTTCACAGTAGGTATGGTGTTCTTTGGATGCAACTCAGCATTCACTCTCCTCTAAACACGACGAGTTGTGTTTCTACCAAACAGTTCTACTTTGGTTTCATCTGACCATATGACATTCTCCCAATACTCTTTTGGAACATCAAAATGCTCTCTAGAAAACTTCAGACGGGCCCGGATATGTACTGGCTTAAGCAGGGGGACACGTCTGGCACTGCAGGATCTGAGTCCCTGGCGGAGTAGTGTGTTACTGACAGTAGCCTTTGTTACGTTAATCCCAGCTTTCTGCAGGTCATTCACTAGGTTCCCCTGTGTGGTTCTGGGATTTTTGCTCACCGTTCTTATAATCATTTTGACCCCACGGGGTGAGATTTTGCGTGGAGCCCCTGATGGAGGGAGATTATCAGTGGTCTTGTATGTCTTCCATTTTCTAATTATTGCTCCCACAGTTGATTTCTTCACACCAAGCTGCTTGCCTATTGCAGATTCAGTCTTGCCAGCCTGGTGCAGGTCTACAATTTTGTTTCTGGTGTCCTTCCACAGCTCTTTGGTCTTCACCATAGTGGAGTTTGGAGTGTGACTGTTTGAGGTTGTGGACAGGTGTCTTTTATACTGATAACAATGTCAAACAGGAGCCATTACTACAGGTAATGAGTGGAGGACAGAGGAGCCTCTTAAAGAAGAAGTTACAGGTCTGTGAGAGACAGAAATCTTGTTTGTTTGTAGGTGACCAAATTCTTATTTTCCACCATAATTTGCAAATAAATTCTTAAATAATCAGACAATGTGATTTTCTAAATATGTTTTCTCATTTTTGTGTCTTAGTTGAGGTCTACCTATGATGACAATTACAGGCCGGCCTCATCTTTTCAAGTAGGAGAACTTGCACAATTGGTGGCTGACTAAATACTTTTTTTTCCCCACTGTATAGCCTCTTTGCACAGTTTTACAGTAAAGCTCCTTATCTATTCTTTCTGGTACAGTGGTCTTGTTATCCTTTTGAGCTACACTTACTGCCAGAAATATGTTATAAAACTTTTCGAGATCTTATCTCGCTCACTTCCATCCTACTAAATCTCTGAGTTGACTTTAAGACAAGACAACAACAGTTGTGCTCTTTAGTTTAGTGGCAGATAAGCCCAATATCTTAAGACAGGCAGCCCTTGTCGGAAAGTAAACCAAATAATAAGTAGTTTAAACTTAGACTAGGCAGCCTAAAAGTGCACCAGATCATCAAACAGCATTGAATACTTTGGAAAATCTGGTGTAGTTTAAGAATGTCTAGTCTAACTTTGCACTGTCTGAAAGCTAGACAGTATGAGGCAAATTTATGAAGACTGGCATTATTAATGCTAGTCTTCATAACCCATGAGCAGGCAGAGGGTGCGCCTCATTTATGATAAGTGATGCTCACCCTCCTGGATGGAAAGGTATGCCAGCTCGGTTCGCACTAGCGCTTGGATTCCGTTCAGGTATTCCATCCCTGAATCCCATTGAAAAATGCAGAGAGAAAAGCCCTGGAAGCAAGACTTTTCTCTCCACATTATTCGGGCGGGAAACCCGGCGGATCCCATTATAGTTTGTGGGGTCTGCGGGTAACCACTTTTTAAGCAGATTGGGTTTCCATTTTTCGGGTCCCCAAGTGGACCAGAAGAATGGAAACCCATGCGCAGGTGTGGACCTACAGTAAAAGATAATAAATCTGGTAGGGCCAAGGACACCCATCCTCTGGCCCTCACCATACCCCGTTTTCAGGAAAGTGGCAAGGACAGCTCTGAAAAATTATTTTGCGCATAAACCTAATTTTCCCAAAAAATGTGCAACTTTTTATACTTTGTAGCCTGAAAACTGGCATGCAACGCACAATAAATCTGCCCCTATTAGTTTATCTGCCCTAAGTCCAGTTGTGTGACTGGATGTGTAACCATTTGAGTGCTGACAAGAGTTTCACAAGTTATGCCTGTTAAACATTCACCATTCTCTTGTCTATTTTTTGCTCCTAAAATCAGACACCCCACTTTCCACCAGCCAGGAGATCACCATAATGGTGAACCCGAGCGAGCTATAATCATCTAGGGCGTGCAGGAGGAATTCTCAAAGAGCTAATACGTGTGTTGTCTCTTTGTCCTTGTTCAGACACACCCTTCAGTTAAAGCCTCATCACAGACAACCCTAAAAAAATGGCTGCTGCTATCACACTCTGTGGCAAGATCACGGCAAACAGATGTTTTCATCAGGGCAATTTACAAACAACCAAACATGGTTCCTGCATCTGCCACTACAGGAGGAATGTAGTATTCAACGGGGGTCATTTATATGAATGGTTACCCATGTAACACAAGGACTGTCTGTGCGACTAGATAGCAAATCATTTTTTAACAGCTCTTCTTAAAGGCTCATAGGTTCCAAGTGAGAGATACCCCTCTATTGCATGTACAGTTGGGAAAAAAAGTATTTAGTCAGTCACCAATTGTGCAAGTTCTCCCACTTTAAAAAGATGAGGCCGGCCTGTAATTGTCATCATAGGTAGACCTCAACTATGAGAGACAAAATGAGAAAACATATCTAGAAAATCACATTGTCTAATTTTTTAAGAATTTATTTGCAAATTATGGTGGAAAAATAAGTATTTGGTCACCTACAAACAAGCAAGATTTCTGGCTCTCACAGACCTGTAACTTCTCCTTTAAGAGGCTCCTCTGTCCGCCACTCATTACCTGTAGTAATGGCTCCTGTTTGACATTGTTATCAGTATAAAAGACACCTGTCCACAACCTCAAACAGTCACACTCCAAACTCCACTATGGTGAAGACCAAAGAGCTGTGGAAGGACACCAGAAACAAAATTGTAGACCTGCACCAGCTGGGAAGACTGAATCTGCAATAGGCAAGCAGCTTGGTGTGAAGAAATCACCTGTGGGAGCAATAATTAGAAAATGGAAGACATACAAAACCACTGATAATCTCCCTCCATCAGGGGCTCCACGCAAGATCTCACCCCGTGGGGTCAAAATGATCACAAGAGCAGTGAGCAAAAATCTCAGAACTACATGGGGGGACCTAGTGACTGACCTGCAGAAAGCTGGGACTAATGTAACAAAGGCTACTGTCAGTAACACACTACACCGCCAGGGACTCAGATCCTGCAGTGCCAGACGTGTCCCCCTGCTTAAGCCAGTACATATCCGGGCCCGTCTGAAGTTTGCTAGAGAGCATTTGGATGTTCCAGAAGAGTATTGGGAGAATGTCATATGGTCAGATGAAACTAAAGTAGAACTGTTTGGTAGAAACACAACTCGTCGTGTTTGGAGGAGAGTGAATGCTGAGTTGCATCCAAAGAACACCATACCTACTGTGAAGCATGGGGGTGGCAACATCATGCTTTGGGGCTGTTTCTCTGCAAAGGGACCAGGACGACTGATTCGTGTATATGAAAGAATGAATGGGGCCATGTATCGTGAGATTTTGAGTGCGAACCTCCTTCCATCAGCAAGGGCATTGAAGATGAAACGTGGCTGGGTCTTTCAGCATGACAATGATCCCAAGCACACCGCCAGGGCAACGAAGGAGCGGCTTCGTAAGAAGCATTACAAGGTCCTGGAGTGGAGTGTTATTGACCAACTACTTATTTTCCACCATAATTTGCAAATAAATTCTTTAAAAATCAATGTGATTTTCTGGATTTGTTTTCTCATTTTGTCACTCATAGTTGAGGTCTACCTATGATGACAATTACAGGCCTCTCTCATCTTTTGTGGGAGAACTTGCACAATTGGTGGCTGACTAAATACTTTTTTCCCCACTGTACCTACCCGTTATAGCATGTGGATAGGGTGATTTCCCTTGAAACCTGGATTGCAGATTGGAGGTCCTGTTTCCCCCATTTTAATGGAACATTGGTCAAAGCATGCCTGATACCTCTTCATTTAAGGTCTATGGGACTGGTGGACATAGCTAGACATAGACTATTCAGTGGAGAGGTGATATTTTGCTGTTACAAGAGTAACCCTTTAATCACCTCAGTATTCCTTACATAGCCAGATATTATTTTCTGATGGGTCTTTGTTGGGAAATTTTTTCATTCCTTTACGTGAGTCTGAAAATGTTACAATTCAGTTTTATAAAGCAGCCATAAATGGATGAATTCATTTTATTATCCATCACATTTGGTACATTTGTATGACGCTGTAAATTGCCTTTTAAACAGGTTTTAAAGCACTTTTTAAAATTCAATGTAAAAAAAAAAAAAACCATTCAAAAATAATGTTTGTTTTAGACAAAATGTTGATATCTGGCGCCTAAATGAGGGAAATGCATTTGATTAGACTACATTAACCCCAAGTGACTATCCTCTCTGTGTGATGCTAAAGGCATCCAGTCTGATTAATATCTGTGGCATTAGGTGCCCGATCACACCATATCATTAAAGCAAATGAAATGCAAAAATGCAAACTATAAGATTTCAAATCAGAAAACAGTGATGACATCATCACAAGGATGACATCACCATCATCAGATTTCAAAGTTAGTTCCAAATGGGGTTATCATTATTATGTCAGTAACGACTTAGGAGAGGATGCTCTAGATTTATATGTGGTGAAGTCTCGGGTTTGGCCAAAACCAAGATTTTTGGAAAATTCATGATGAGCCTGTCTCATTACGATCAGGTTCGCTGATCTCTAGTTGAGTGTAATATTACAGCTTATCCCCCTTCACATCTAGAAACAGTGTGGGAAATTTACTAGCCCGTCTACTCCAGTTTGTGTAGATGGGTATAAATGTGGCACGCGGCCCTATGACAAAGATATACCATATTGTTCCTTCTACACTCCACTTGTCAATTTTTACAAAAGTGGGTTGGCCATGGCTAGGACCAACGTGGGCTAGGGACATTTCAGCCTGACAAATTTACTAGACTCATGCCGGAAAGCTGATGTTAGTTATAACTGAAATCGGCACTAGTTCCTTACTTGTTTAGATTTGAATTCTGGCATAGGGGATTGCATCAAAATTATTATTCCCCCCATTCTATGAACAAGTGTTGCTTTCTTTTTCTAATTCTGTGCAATCCCTTTAAGGCTAAGGCTCCACGTTGCTGAAAAGACGCTTTTTTGGTTGCAGATTTTGCTGCAATTTTTTGATCCAAACCCATGAGTGGATTGAGCAGAAGGTAGAAGTATAAGAGTCCTATATATTTCCCATTTCTTTTGCAACTACTCTTGGCTTTGACTCAAAAAACGCAGCAAAATCTGCAACAAATAAAGCTGCGTTTCCGCAACGTGGGGCCTTAGATGACCTTACATATTAACATGTTATCAAATTTGACCCAAATCAACCACATTGTATTAATTAGTTCATCCAAATATGACCTTAGTGTTTTTCCTCTACAATCTTACGTGTCACGATACAGTTAGATGGAGAGATTGCAATTGCTGTTTTCTATACAAAGTGGCAGCTTTGAGAAATATTTCTTAAAAAGTTGTGCGGCACTTGTGAACTGGAAGAAAACCTGCATAACAGGTCTAGCCTGTCATAAGGCACACCATCTTTTACTGCACAAAACTTGAACAAACATTAATAAATGTAATGTCTATTTGCTCCTGCCAAAGCCATGACCTTAGAAAAAAATTTAGGTGCCTTCTCAAAGAAATTCCATAATACTTAACAGATACGGATTGGGCAGCATTTCTAGACAATTATGCCACTTATTTTAGTCTATATTGGTTTGGTATGGCTCCCTCAACCAATAATTTTTACCAATTATTGGGGTTTTCCATTACTATGGTATACTATGGTATGTTACACATTTTACATTTAGGTAATGAGGTGTCTATGGGCACTGTTTGTAGTGGAGAAGTGGGCTCACATACGTGGTGGGAGATAAGCTGCCACAAAAGTGTCTTGTAGTGGTTTACCCCCCTCTCCCCATAAAAACATACAAACGTGGACAAAATTGTTGGTACCCCTCGTTTAATGAAAGAAAAACCCACAATGGTCACAGAAATAACTTGAATCTGACAAAAGTAATATATAAAAATTCTATGAAAATGAACAAATGAAAGTCAGACATTGCTTTCCAACCATGCTTCAACAGAATTTAAAAAAAAAAAGAAAACTCATGAAACAGGCCTGGACAGAAATGATGGTTCCCTTAACTTAATATTTTGTTGCACAACCTTTTGAGGCAATCACTGCAATCAAACGATTCCTGTAACTCCCCCCCCCCCCCCCCCCCCCCCCCCCCCCCCCCCCCCCCCCCCCCCCGTCAATGAGACTTCTGCACCTCTCAGCAGGTATTTTGGCCACTCCTCATGAGCAAACTGCTCCAGTTGTCTCGGGTTTGCCTTTTCCAGACGGCATGTTTCAGCTCCTTCCAAAGATGCTCAATAGGATTTAGGTCAGGGCACATAGAAGGCCACTTCAGAATAGTCCAATGTTTTCCTCTTAGCCATTATTTAGGTGTTTTTAGCTGTGTGTTTTGGGTCATTATCCTGTTGCAAGACCCATGACCTGCGACTGAGACCAAGCTTTCTGACACTGGGCAGCACATTTCTCTCTAGAATCCCTTGATAGTCTTGAGATTTCATTGTACCCTGCACAGATTCAAGACACCCTGTGCCAGATGCAGCAAAGCAGCCCCAGAACATAACAGAGCCTCCTCCATGTTTCAAAGTGTTGTTTTCAAGATATGCTTCATTTTTCTGTCTGTGAACAGAGCTGACATGCCTTGCCAAAAATTTCGATTTTTGTCTCATCTGTCCATAGGACATTCTCCCAGAAGCTTTGTGGCAAACATGTAGTTTGGCAAATTCCAGTCTGTCAGATTCAAGTTATTTCTGTGACCATTGTGGGTTTTTCTTTCATTAAACGAGGGGTACCAACAATTTTGTCCACGTGTGTATGGGCATGTTGGCCGAGCCAAGCGTATTCATCTACAGGGTTGTGGTTTTCTTTCACATTCCAAAGAACATATGGGAAGGTTATATTTTTTATGGAAATGTGCATATTTTTTGTGTTGTGAAATAACATGTAGGTCAGTGACTACAGTCTGTGTACAGTATTAGTGTGTGTTGGTGCCTTTTAGAAATGTGCGAAGATTTGGTTAATTTTGGGTTTGGACAATTTGACCTAAAGGTTTGACATGCATGGTGCTGTGCAGCGCACAATTCAAACCCCAAAGCATTTCCCGTTCCTTACCCGCATCTGGAGCTGTTCAGTATCATACTCATACAGTAAAACTTCCACTGAAGACCACCCTTGGAGAAGATCCCCCACTTAACTTTTTTTCCAATGACCAATTTTACTCCCATTATATTCTATGAAAGCTACCTCTCTATAGGCAGACCACTGCCTTATCCGACCACTTTTTGAGCAAATTTTTCAGTGGAAACCCCTTTGAATGGTCCACACAATGGACTTACATACATTAGTCTGTGAGTCCAATATGGTTGCTTCTCTGTCTTGCACCACATCACTGACCTAGTATGGTCAAGGTAAACAGTGAAGGGGGAAAACAGAAAGGGGAGCGTTGTTTGGGTCTAGGAAAGAGTGCGGAACCATGCTAGGAACCAGAAATGAGAGGGTTGCCAATCTGAGGTCCAGGAGGGGGACCATGTTCAGAACCAAGATTCAAAGGGATACCATATTGAGGACTAGGAATGAGAGGGGAACCATGCTAAGGACCCCAATTTAAAGGGCTACCATGCTGGGGACCATGATTAAAGAATTACAGTGACTAGGAACAGGAAGAAACCCATGCTGGGGACCTAGATGTAGGAAGATGCCATGTTGGGGACAAAGAATGATGGGTATACCTTAAAAAATGAAATATGCAGGTCACCAGGGGAATAAGAAAGTGTTGGGGTCCTCTATGGTTGTGTGTGGGTTGGAGTGACTTCTGTATAGAACCTTAGCTGTTTTATTAGTTGCAGTCTAATGTCATACCTGGTTCTGTGTAATATACTGATATGATACCTGGTTCTGTGTAATATACTGATGTGATACCTGGTTCTGTGTAATATACTGATGTGATACCTGGCTCTGTGTAATATACTGATGTGATACCTAGTTCTGTGTAATATACTGATGTGATACCTGGTTCTGTGTAATATACTGATGTGATACCTGGTTCTGTGTAATATACTGATGTGATACCTGGTTCTGTGTAATATACTGATGTGATACCTGGTTCTGTGTAATATACTGATGTGATACCTGGTTCTGTGTAATATACTGATGTGATACCTGGTTCAGTGTAATATACTGATGTGATATCTGGTTCTGTGTAATAAACTGATGTGATACCTCCTTCTGTGTAATATACTAATGTGCTATCTGGTTCTGTGTAATATACTGATGTGATACCTGATTCTGTGTAATATACTGATGTGATACCTGATTCTGTGTAATGTACTGATGTGATACCTGGTTCTGTGTAATATACTGATGTGATACCTGGTTCTGTGTAATATACTGATGTGATACCTGGTTCTGTGTAATATACTGATGTGATACCTGGTTCTGTGTAATATACTGATGTGATACCTGGTTCTGTGTAATATACTGATGTGATACCTGGTTCTGTGTAATATACTGATGTGATACCTGGTTCTGTGTAATATACTGATGTGGGGGGGGCGGTGATACCTGGTTCTGTGTAATATACCTGGGCTGGTTCTGTGTAATTTACTGATGTGATACCTGGTTCTGTGTAATATACTGATGTGATACCTGGTTCTGTGTAATATACTGATGTGATACCTGGTTCTGTGTAATATACTGATGTGATACCTGGTTCTGTGTAATATACTGATGTGATACCTGGTTCTGTGTAATATACTGATGTGATACCCGGTCGTGTGTAATATACTGATGTGATACCCGGTCGTGTGTAATATACTGATGTGATACCTGGTTCTGTGTAATATACTGATGTGATACCTGGTTCTGTGTAATATACTGATGTGATATCTGGTTCTGTGTAATATACTGATGTGATACCTGGTTCTGTGTAATATACTGATGTGATACCTGGTTCTGTGTAATATACTGATGTGATACCTGGTTCTGTGTAATATACTGATGTGATACCCGGTCGTGTGTAATATACTGATGTGATACCTGGTCGTGTGTAATATACTGATGTGATACCTGGTTCTGTGTAATATACTGATGTGATACCTGGTTCTGTGTAATATACTGATGTGATATCTGGTTCTGTGTAATATACTGATGTGATACCTGGTTCTGTGTAATATACTGATGTGATACCTGGTTCTGTGTAATATACTGATGTGATACCTGGTTCTGTGTAATATACTGATGTGATACCTGGTTCTGTGTAATATACTGATGTGATACCTGGTTCTGTGTAATATACTGATGTGATACCTGGTTCTGTGTAATATACTGATGTGATACCTGGTTCTGCTGGTTCTGTGTAATATGTGGATGTGATACCTGGTTCTGTGTAATATACTGATGTGATACCTGGTTCTGTGTAATATACTGATGTGATACCTGGTTCTGTGTAATATACTGATGTGATACCTGGTTCTGTGTAATATACTGATGTGATACATGGTTCTGTGTAATATACTGATGTGATACCCGGTCGTGTGTAATATACTGATGTGATACCTGGTTCTGTGTAATATACTGATGTGATACCTGGTTCTGTGTAATATACTGATGTGATACCCGGTCGTGTGTAATATACTGATGTGATACCTGGTTCTGTGTAATATACTGATGTGATACCTGGTTCTGTGTAATATACTGATGCCTGGTTCTGCTGGTTCTGTGTAATATAGTATTGTAATACTTGGTTTTGTGTAATATACTGATACATAAAGCACATGATTTTTGGCTTTATCATTTGGGGGTATGGAAGTACTGTAAATGTTTGCTGACTAACCTGCATTCTTTAATTCTATATACTTTTTTCACCACCCCTATAAGAGTCATCCCTATAAAGACCATTTTTCTGTGCACATTTGTGTGCTCAGCTCAAAGAGGTTCCACTGTACAAGACAAAATGGATGAAGAGAACTTTTAAAGTCTTGAAAAAGTTGAATACCCAACCACTTATATAATGATTTTTATTCTTTATTACATTCATGTCTCTAAAATCTGATCAACAATGTTCTGACCTTAGAAAAATATCTAATATCTGTTTTTATTTTAGGCAAATTATGAGTATTCCTATTCATTTGATTTAATTACAAAATTGTACAATTATGTTTTTTTAATCATTCTAAATGTTTTTACTTTTGTTTGCTCTGTTGTTGCAATTCTTATTATAATTATTATAATTGTAATTATTATTTCTACTTATACTATTGTTGTTATCTATAATAGACAAATTAGACATGATAATATAAACTATTTCCAAAAATCTACTTAAAAATATTAATTTTGACCGCCTAATTTCTTTATTAACGGAAAGGTGTTTCTTTGCTGTCCATTAAGTATATAATAATGATAATAATCATCATAAATATAATAGAATTCAATTTTATAATTTTAATTAAACATGTAAAGTGCAAAGTTCTTTACTTACCAATTATGACAAAAAAAGCATTATTATGATAATAATGATGATGATTATCACCATCATTATTTTTATGATTATTATTATATTAGAATATCTCAGCTTTCTGCATATGACAGGCAGTCTGTGTCCTGACAAGGGATATAGTGCCTTATCTCACTATTTTTCTAAGGATGTACGTGGTGTAATAACAATATTATTATTATTATTATTATTATTATTATTAATAATACATATTATTTATTATTATTGCTCTTTATCGTTTATAATAATATTTGTAATGGTGATTAATAATAAAAATATTACTGTTATTGATTATTGTTAAGGTTTATATTCTTTATTATTATTGATTATTGCTATTGTTATACTTCATATTATTATTTATATGTTTAATATAATCTATACTAATGAATATTGTGAATATTATTTTTATTCTTGTTACAGTTTATATTTTATTCATAATAATATGGTGATTAAAATTATTACAATAATATGATTATCATTATCACGTCATTATTTTTACTATAGCTGTTAATGTGTTTTCAATTATCACAATTATCTTTATTTGACTTATTTTAATATTATATATAATTTTGTCAGTTCACTTTTTTTTTTAATTTATATTTTTTATGAGCAAAAGGAAACATTTAATTGACCTTATTTTCCAACACAGGAAATCTTTTTGCTTGGAATAGCCATCTCTTTACATATCCTAATGTCTTTGCAGTGATGAAGTTTAAAGAATAAAACCATATACCAGGTGTTTCACTTGAGAGTGACAACTGTTTTTAAAACATCAGTGACCCCTTAAGCCCATATCCCAATATAGTTCATGTTTACGTGACTCAGTACAAATAGGAAGAGAGAGGATACTGTAAACATTAGTCTAGCTGTGTATTTACTTAGAGTGAATTGTACTAACATGACAAGTTAAAGTTGGAGCTGCTGTGAAAAAGAAATCACATTCTCTTATAAATGTACTAGACGTATGAGCAGTTCTGTCCTGTCAGGTAGTTTTACTTTAAATTTAGTAGTTCCAAACTGAAAAAAAAAAAAAATTTTAATCCGAAAATGTGAGAAATTGATATTTTCCCAGACTCTACAGTGATGTCACTGCCTACTGAAGTTCTGCAGCTACACATCCTAAGTTCCTTGGCAGATATGACTTTTAGGATTTAGGACTTCTCATTATAGGGAGTCAAAGTCTAAAATCCCTCCTAAACCAATGAATGTGACCATTATAGCCTATTACTGGCCATTGCAGTCTCGTTCCGTACATGCTTACATCACAAGTGAGGCCAATGACTCAACCACAAAAGGGGTAGGGTTTGGACAAAATGAACCTTCAAACTGGGTAGATTGTGGGCGTTCCTGAGTGTGAAAGGGGTGTTCCTAGTGTTCCTTGTGGGTAGGACTGGAGGAGGGGCTAAAATCTCCCAGAATTTTTTTGACAACTAAGATTTATGCTCACACTATCACAGCAGCAAAGTAAACGAAGAAAAGATCGACCGGTATCCCCGAAGGGTTAACTCTGGATTAGTGTTTTAACCAGTGAGTAATATCTTTTTATTTTGTTTTATCATGCTTTCTGCTTTTTTGCTTTTTTTTTTTGCCATAAATAGGATTGAGTTGCAATTCCCCCATAGATGAGGTGCCATTTCTGTAAAATTATTACACCCTATTTTAATCTAATAACAAATACTGCATCTGTCTAAAGGGTTCTACCCCTTTCTGGCCAATGGGTCCTTGAGTTCCGACCCAAATCCCAAGGATTAGTCTGCCTAATACAGAAAAATCCAGACCCCTTTAGAAAGGCTAGACTAGGCTAACACCTGTTACAATCCAATACGGAATACACCTCGGTAGCACAAAACTTCCCTGCTGGTAATATCATATGATGTCATATGAACACATTTACATTATCAACCAAAGTCTTGACAAAAATGAGATTGAAATGTAGAAGCCAAGTGTCCTCTGCCTTAATCCGAGGGTGCACTGCTGAAAGGGGGCGAGATTTATTGCCTATAGTTGAATATTTTGATTTACATGAAGCTGTCAAAGGTTAGAAATGTGCAAAATTTATTGGGCTTTCCTCACTATGGACGCTTTGTAGTAAATTGATCTCTTTCATATGCTCCTGCAAAGTAGTTACTCTGAGTTAGATTTCCATTCCACATATCCTCTCCTTAGCATCTGACTGTCTTCTCTTAATCACCTCCATGTTTCATTGGGTTTGTTCTAACGCTGAAATTTATTGCGCCCTCTGAAGGGAGATCAGTCTACAAGTCAGCAATCTAATTCCTTTTATTTAACTTGCACACAGCTTTGCTTACATCGTTTTTCTTAAGGAATAATATACCTAAAATCTGCATAGTTCACAGGTTGCATGAGAAATTCCAGCATCAGCAATTACGGGAGCACATTTCAAGCAGAAATATCATAAAACTCACCTTCCTTTTCCCCTAGGACATAGATAATGACTGACACCAGGATATAGGAACACCGAGCACATGGCTCTTGGTATATAATGCTAGCAACTAGGGATGGGTGAACCAATTTGTTCAGATTTGACCCAAAATTTTCAAAAGTTTTGGGATCGTCGGTCACAATGAGGTTTGTCACCCATGCAACACCAGTATCCCCCCCCACCCCCCCCCCCCCCCCCCCCCCCCCCCCCCCCCCCCCCCCCCCCCCCCCCCCCCCCACTGTACTCTAGGGTCTGTTTGGGTTTCCCTCCTTTTATCATTACTCCTGGGAATCCTTGTGGCATCCGGCATTCTATTCTGGCCTCTTCTGGCCTCTTGCTGATGTCACATGACCCCAGGGTGTGTTTTTTTGTAGGTTTTCCAGACTATAAATATTGATGACCTGTTCTAAAGATTGGTCACTAATATCAAATATGAGGGGGTCTAATACCCCATCGACCCCACCAACCCCATCCAATAGTTGTTCTGAGCAGCTGATATACAGATAATGCAGCAGGAAGCAGACAGCTTGTTCTCTGTATAGTGGTGGAACTTAGTCACTGCATCTTAGATCTTGTCCATATGAAGGAGGCTGATCTGCACTACTATGTGTGGCCACTACATAGAGAACAGCACTGTCTGCTTCCTGCTCCATTCCTGAGGATCAGCTACTAAGAACAGCTTATCAGTGGGTATACTGGGTGTTGCCACCTTACTTATCTGATCTTAATGATCCATCCTTAGGATAGATTGTCTATATTGTTTTTTCATCCCCCAAAACCCCTATAACTTAATTATTTTCTGCAGGATTTCTGCAAGAGCTAGCGTCAAGATCATACAGAAAATTCTACAGACTCTAAAAAATATAGAGGATGACTATAATTCATGTTTACTTTTATCATTTTTTTTCTAGGTTTAGTCTCCCTTTAAAACATAGTTGTCAGTTCATTGACATTTCAGGACAAGCTCTATGTGAGTTCACATGATTATCGCTGTTTCTCGCCATTATATAACTTACGTTTTGCCATTTTTAGCACTTTTCCCTCTGCAAGCTCTCTGCAGCTTACATCTCTAGCTGTCTGGATAGATGGGTAGAGACTAGCTGATCACAGTAAGTAGAGGAGAATCTGCTCCATAACTGCCCCTCTCTCACTCAGAAACGGCATCAGTACATTGGTTGTGATAGGAAGCTCTGACCTAGCTCCAGCATCAGAATAAACCTATTTTTCTACATTTATGAGATGAGAACCACAATATGATACATTTCCTATAATTGCCAGCACTTTTATGCAAAGATTGTTGAAAGGACAGTGCCTTGGGCCTCTTTGAAGTGCCTGGTGTCAGACTTAACCCAAAGTGTAAGCATGCAAAATGAACACGTATTAACCTTGGTCATTCTATAACTTTCTCATTTTGTTGTAAGGTGTAAGATCTGACCATCTCTAATCAAAATATCCATGTTTAGTTTTAATTGTTAATTCCACTTCATAATAAAAAGTATATTGTTTTTTTATGATCTTGGTATCAAAAACTTGATATTCCCAGATGAGCAATATTTTAAGAATGTCGTACCGAAAACTTTCTCCTTTCCACTGAAAGTTTTCATAACTAACATTACAAGAAATATTAAGGAAATGTCTAACAGAATAAGATTTCTGAACCTGCTCCAAAAATATTGGATATTTTTGTAAAATTGCAACCAATTGTGTAATAACAACTGTGTCAGTCAGCACTTATAAGTTCGCCATTTAAACAGCATTGTACAAGTGACTAGACACACAAGATCAGAGATGAATCACAATATCTGTCCCCTGAGGTCTGACTAGAAGAGTTTACAAAGAAAAACTTTCTTTTGATGTTATTTTGTTGAAGGTAATTGGGCCAAATGTAGTTTTGCTTTTCCAAGGTACAGTGCAATAACTGAAGGGAAACTTTTTCATAGCAATAGCTATATTTTTGGGAAAAAAAAAATTAATATATTATTTTTTATTTCAACAGTTTATGGAATTTTTGTAATCAAACACATGAAAAGACTGAAGATGTAGGAGTCGTTCCTTCATACTATTTACTCTTATGGATCCATTACTGTACCAGTCTTAAAACCTTCACCAAAAACTGCACATATAAATGTGTCCTGGCTTGATCATTGAGAGACAAACATTCAAAAACCCAAAACAGGTATAAGAGAGGTTACACAAGGTGCAATTTTTGAGTTTGTTTTTGGGGCTAGAACTGTGGATTTAAATGTATTAACGAGATATAAAATAAGGACTTGTACTTCTTCTTCCTTCCTGAATCTATTTCTGGCTCTGGGAAAAAAACCTGCAGTGGTATTAACAAAAAAAAAAAAAAAAAAAAAAGCTGTGTGTGAAATCACCCTAAGGCTGAGGCCACACTTTGCAAAAAAGCAGCTTTTTTTGTTGTTTTCTTGAGCCAAAGCCAATAGAAAAATTGAGCAGAAGGAGAAGCGTAAGAGCTTCCTATATACAGTATTTTCCATTCCTTTTGTAGTGACTCTTGGGTTTGGCTCAAAGAATGCAGCATAATCCGCAACTTTATCACAAAGTGGGGCCTTAGCCTAAGGCTTCTTGAACACGACTGTAAAATACTGTTCAGTGTTCAATTTTTGCAGCCTGAGTGTCTTCAGCATCAGTGCCCTAAGTCTGCAATAACGGACAGTATTGCTTCAGTGTGACATCCATGTTTGCGGATCCGCAAAAAAAAAAAACTACCATCCATTGTTTTCAATCTCCCATAGGCTTCTATAGGTGAGTCGGTGCCACAAACACACACAGACAGACAACATAGCACAGACTCTCAGCCCGCACACGGATCCATGGAAAAACCCAGATAGCACACTGAAATAACACACAGGACTTAGTCTTCATGCACACTACCGTGTGTTACTTCAGTGTGCTATCCAGGTTTTTCGCTCATCTCTAATAAAGACCAGCACACAGAATGCACACAGTGGTGTGCATGAGGCCTTAAGATGGAGAGACACAGTTTTTATTGTGTTTTTTGTTCAGATTTTGCTGCAGTTTTTGAGACAAAGCCAGTTCTGCGATCTGGCTGTATTTTTAACAAACGGATCAGCAGAATTGGAGCAAATCGGATACATCCCACCTATACCTAGCAACCATTTGACTTATTGCTTGAGTGACCACCATTTAAGAACATGTAGCTGTGTGTAGCTCAAAATTCTCCAAGAAAAAATGTGGTTACAGAGGATAACATCAAGTCACAAGGAAAATGTGCAGAAGAAATTCATATTGAAAATATATGTTGTCTATATATTGATATATACACTGTGTAATGACTTTGCACGACAGGTATAGATTTATTATAGCACATTGATTCTTTTGGATCTTGAGTAAGTTAATCCATCTCCTTGTATTCCAGATAAAAAACAAGGGGTAGATTTGTCATTGTTTTTGTGCCATTTTTGTGCAATTTGCAAAATTTTTTTGTTACAGGGTTAAAAGTTTATTTTTATGAAGTGAATGAAGAAAAGAGAAATGTAAATCCCATCAATATTTGGTGTGACCTTTTCCCTTTGCCTTCCATCAGTTCTTCTCGGTTACTTTCAGACAGTTTTTGGAGGAACTTGGCAGGGAGGTTGCTGCCGCCATCTTGGAGAACTAAGCCCAGATCTTCTGTGGATGTAGGCTTGCTCCAATCCTTCTGTCTCTCTATATAATCCCAGACAGACTGGATGATGCAGAGCTCAGGACTCTGTGGGGACCGTATCATCTCTTCCAGGACTCCTCCAAATATTTATTTAGATTTAAATTTCTCTTTTGTCCATTCACTTTGCATTTTGTTAACTGACAAAAAATAAACTATTAACCCTTCTATTTCTGAAAGCATTTTTATTCTTCAGCATTTTTTTCCATACCTGCCCTAAATTTTTTTGCACAGTACTGTGATTGTTATAAATTATATTTTATGTCTTTTTCTAAATTTTTAAATAAAAAATATAGGCTACAACAATGAGCCACGGCCATTTTTAGAGTAATTTGCAGGAGGGCTGCTAACAGATTCCTATCACAATGGCACAGTGTCAGGCACAGCAAGTCCACAAAGAATACCTCATAATACAAGTGAATAGACGGGGATGGGTAATGGCAATTAAGACAGTGAATTTGACACTGTTCGTCTTGAGATATCAAGTGCTGTGATGATTGCTCCTAATTATTTCCCTTAATGCTGTCTGTAACTGTCAATATCTTTACGAAATTATCTTTTTATTATTTTCCTCTCTCCTCTGCTGGATTTTTGCTCTTTTCACGGCCGTTGTTATGCATTTTTGATGGATAACTTTTCAATCTTTTTTTATCAAACACAGTAAGAGATAATATAACCAGATGGAATGTATTTATTAATGAGTCAAGCTAGACGTAGACACAAAGGTTTCTCTCCGTTCCGAAGAACAAAGTATCAGAAGGATCATTCAAAAACATAGTGTAAAACCCATTTTTTTCCCTATGATCTGAATTTTTTATATTATAGAATTGATACACACATGGACAAAATTGTTGGTACCCCTCTTTTAATGAAAGAAAAACCCACAATAATAACTTGAATCTGACAAAAATGGAATTTGCCAAACTACATGTTGACAAGCCACAAAGCTTCTGGGAGAATGTCCTATGGACAGATGAGACAAAAATCGAAATTTTTGGCAAGGCACATCAGCTCTATGTTCACAGAAGGAAAAATGAAGCATATCTTGAAAAGAACACTGTCCCTACTGTGAAACATGGAGGAGACTCTGTTATGTTCTGGGGCTGCTTTGTTGCATCTGGCACAGGGTGTCTTGAATCTGTGCAGGGTACAATGAAATCTCAAGACTTTCAAGGGATTCTAGAGAGAAATGTGCTGCCCAGTGTCAGAAAGCTTGATCTCAGTCGCAGGTCATGGGTCTTGCAACAGGATAATGACCCCAAACACACAGCTAAAAACACCCAAGAATGGCTAAGAGGAAAACATTGGACTATTCTGAAGTGGCCTTCTATGAGCCCTGACCTAAATCCTATTGAGCATCTTTGGAAGGAGCTGAAACATGCCGTCTGGAAAAGGCACCCTTCAAACCTGAGACAACTGGAGCAGTTTGCTCATGAGGAATGGCCAAAATACCTGCTGAGAGGTGCAGAAGTCTCATTGACAGTTACAGGAATTGTTTGATTGCAGTGATTGCCTCAAAAGGTTGTGGAACAAAATATTAAGTTAAGGGAAACATCATTTCTGTCCCGGCCTGTTTCATGAGTTTTCTTTTTTTAAAAATTCTGTTGAAACATGGTTGAAAAGCGATGTCTGACTTTCATTTGTTCATTTTCATAGAATTTTTATATATTGCTTTTGTCAGATTCAAGTTATTTCTGTGACCATTGTGGGTTTTTCTTTCATTAAACAAGGGGTACCAACAATATAGTCCACGTGTGTACAATAAAGCATGTATATTGGTACATCTGGAAATAAAAAAGAAACAGACCATGTTCTTAAAAAAATGCACCAGATTTTTATAGAAGGAAGCAATGGGGCCAATTTATGAAATGTGTAGTCTTGTGTGCTGGTCTTTATTAGCGAACCAGTTCGGATCAAACCAGATTCAATTCGAATTTTCAAAAAGTTTTGTGTTCAACCTGAACTCGAAACTTTGGGGATTCATCATCCATGAGCCAGATGTGAAAATATTATAAGCTGGGTCATAGCTTATCACATGTGATGTCAGTGATAGGCCAGAAGAGCCCTGAAGAGGATGCAAGGGAACTTCTGGATGTCGTGAGGATAACCAAGTGGTGAGGCAAGGTGAGTAACAGCATATGAAAAGTTTGGGCACCCCTATTAATCTTAACATTTTTAGTTCTAAATATTTGGGTGTTTGCAACAGCCATTTCAATTTGATATATCTAATAACTGATGGACACAGTAATATTTCAGGATTGAAATGAGGTTTATTGTACTAACAGAAAATGTGCAATATGCATAAACCAAAATTTGACCGATGCAAAAATTTGGGACCCTTATCATTTTATTGATTTGAATACCCTAACTACTTTACTGACTTACTGAAGCACAAAATTGGTTTTGTAACCCACTGAGCTTGAACCATAGCCAGGTGTACCAACATGAGAAAAGGTATTTAAGGTGGCCAATTGCAAGTTGTTCTCCATTTGAATCTCCCTGAAAAGTGGCACATGGGCTCCTCAAAACAACCCAAATGATCTGAAAACAAAGATTGTCAGCATAGTTGTCAGGGGAAGGATACAAAAAGTTGCTCAGAGATTTAACCTGCAGTTTCCACTGTGAGGAACATAGTAAGGAAATGGAAGACCACAGGGACAGTTCTTGTTAAGCCCAGAAGTGGCAGGCCAAGAAAAATATCAAAAAGGCAGAGAAGAAGAATGGTGAGAACAGCAAGGACAACCACAGACCACCCCAAAGAGCTGCAGCACATCTTGCTGCAGATGGTGTCACGGCACGGCAACAATACAGCACACTTTGCACAAGGAGAAGCTGATGGGAGAGTGATGCGAAAGAAGCCATTTCTGAAAGCACGCCACAAACAGAGTCGCCTGAGGTATGCAAAAGCACATTTGGACAAGCCAGCTCATTTTGGAAGAAGGTCCTGTGGACTGATGAAACAAAGATTGAGTTGTTTGGCATACAAAAAGGCGTATGCATGGCGCAAAAAAACACAGCATTCCAAGAAAAACACTTGCACCCACTGTAAAATTTGGTGGAGGTTCCATCATGCTTTGGGGCTGTGTGGCCAATGCCGGCACCGGGAATCTTGTTAAAGTTGAGGGTCGCATGGATTCAACTCAGTATCAGCAGATTCTTGAGAATAATGTACAAGAATCAGTGACGAATTTGAAGTACGCCGGGGATGGATATTTCAGCAAGACAATGATCCAAAACACAGCCCAAATCTACCAGGCATCATGCAGAGGAACAATACAAGTCTGGAATGGCCACCCAGCCCCAGACCGAATATCATTGAACACTGTGGGATAATGAAGCGGGCGCCATGCCGGCGACCATCAAACTTAACTGAACTGGAATTGTTTTGTAAAGAGGAATGGCAAAAACCCATCCAGGATCCAGGAACGATTAAAAGCACAGGAAGCGACAGAGGCTGTTATTTTGCAAAAGGAGGATCTACAAATATTAAGTCACTTTCTGTTGAGGGCCCATACTTGCACCGGCAAATTTGGTTTAATGCATATTGCACATTTCTGTTAGTATAATAAACCCATTCAACCTGAAATATTACTGTGTCCACAGTTATTAGATACATCAAATTGAAATGGCTGTTGTAAACACCCAAATATTTAGAACTAAAAATGATTAAGATTAATAGGGGTGCCCAAACTTTTCATATGACTGTAACTGTTTATTTTTACTTGCCTCCTCTGAACCTTCACTTAATTTACTCTGGAGTCTTAGGAATCCCCCAGAGTGTGGTAGTACTTCGTGGGTGAAGAGCCCCAAAAGTTTTAAGCCTGAAACTTTTGAAAAATTCAGGTCGAATCCAGTTCAATCGAAATCGGTTTGCTCACGTAAGCTGATTTCAACTGTTATTGGCTGGTTTTGAGCATGTGGCTATGAAGGTTACACTCAATCACTAAAATTGGGCAAATTACCTGAGTTCAATGAATGAAAGTAACCTGTCTAAACTAATTTAGATGTCCAACCGTATCACTGCCATTTTGATCAATTTATCTGAAACAAATACAAAAAGTTTGAATTTAAAAAAATTGGGAGAAAAATGGATTCACTTATCTTGACTAGCTTTATAACAATATCTCTGACAGATATTTCAATGTAATTGGGACATATTTTTTCCCATACATTTTCTTTTTATTACAGTTTTTTTTTTTTACATTTTATTAAATCATATACAGTAAGAAAGGGCATTTCCTAAATATGAGAAAAGTGAGGACTACTTGATAAGCATTCACAGACATAAGGGAGTACTTTATAAGCATTTACAAATATGAGAGCGAACGTGGTGATCCTTTCATTTTTAGGTACTTTATATTTTAATTGGCCTCGGGGGAATACAAGAGCCTACTTTGAAACTCAAGTAAAGGTCTGGGAAATTTCATACATTACTATGCATTGTTACAAATATATTAAACCAGTCAATGGCCCAAAATCATATTTATTTCATATCAGCATATGTAAAGAACCAAAGAGGAACCCCAAAGCCTTTGTAGACTTGAGCCTGGAAAGACTTGCGTTGGAAAAGCAATGTATTAACCACATGTTTAATTGGCCAAGGTGATTTATTAAGAAAATTTGTTAAATTAACAACTTTTTGGGGGGGAAATAGTTTCAGAAGGCGAAAACTTCAATTGTAGCTTTATTAAAAACTTTACTTGTTACTGAAAAAAAGACTATAAAGACCACCAGGAAGGTATATGATTTACAACAAAGAACAAAGTAATATACACAATTTAGACGTTACATAAGTACAGCTTGGCCCTTTGGCATCTTAATTTGTTTTACGTTGTGTAGTTCTGTCAACTTCAAAAAAAAGGAAGAAAAAAAGTTAAAAAGATATGAATTGCTAATAAAAGTTCTGATTATTTTGGTTATAGCGTTTGAATTATTGTTAATTCTCATTAATGAAGTTAAAAAAAAAAACATTGCTAGAGATTTTCTAATACTATCCTCGAATTAGACAGCAAAAACTAGACCAGACAGGCAAAAACTGTACCAGTTGGATCACAGTATGGTAGATTTGGCTGGACATGGTGACACTTTCCTTCACACCAGCTCTTTGCACCAATATTTTATTTATTTCTCTTCCTTGTGCAGCACCAACATATTCAACTGCGCTACAGACATTGTCCCATATAGGGCTCACAATCTTGATTCCTTATTTATATGTCTTTGCCGTGTGGGAGAAAACTGTAGTAACTGTACGATACCCAAGCAAACACGGTGAGACCAAACAAACATGCAGATGTGCTCCTAGATTGGAATAAAACCTAGGACTTCAGTACTGCAAGACAACTTTGCTAACCACTGAGCCACCATCTCACCGCCTCTTGGCCCTCCCTTTTCCTAGACACTTTTTAAAATGTCATAGCAACGTGTCAAAAACATCTAACATACATAACAATTTTGACAGTCATCTTTCCCTCCTGACTGTCCCATTCCCCTTTGCAATGTTGTTGGAGAAATATGTAGCTCAGCAGTCATACAGAAGTTGTCACATTGGCCTCTATAAGATATCCAAGGGGGTCACTTGACAGCTGCCCTGGCTCTATGAAGGCTTGATGCTTACATAGATTAGTTATTAGGGATTCCAGAAGACTCCCTAACAAATAGCTACAATGGGAAACTGACCCCTAACTAGAGTTTTCCTTTAAGCATCCTTTTGCTTAACCTGAGCTGGGCTCAGGCAACCAGACAAAGCCATTATTGTTATTCCCAAGCACAGCCTGGTCAGCTGTGTGTGCAGGGAGAGCTAATAATTAATAGCAGATCCTTTTCCCTGTAAGGGTTAACTCCAGGATATCTCCAATCCCAGTTGTTGCGTTAGTCTGTCACCGGAACCCAACATATTAAACCAGCCCTGTAGATATAGTGGTGGTTTCCCTTTGTGAATCGGTACCTCCAATGCCAAGATGTCACCATTATTGTCAATATGCAAATTAGTTTTTTGTAGAAACACGGGCGTTGCCGCTTACTACTTTGGTGCAGTGGCAATACACAGGGGAAGTGCGTAAAAATAATGATCAGTCAAACTTCTCACCCCTCACCTCTCCTGGTTTACTTTATGGCGTCCTGGACATCTTTCCTGGCATCTCTGATCCTCTTCCAAACTCCTTGTAGACATTAGCTGCCACAGGGTACAACTGAGGCCTGTGATTGGGCTACAGCAGTCACATGGGGCATAGCAACACCATGACGCATGCTTTGGCCAAAACTGAGATTATTGCAAATTATGAACCAGTTCACTCATTTCTAGGAATAATCTTTCCTCAGCTGATGCCCTGTGCTATGAAAAGCAATTCCAGAGGTTTACTTAAATTTCCTTGTTAAAATTAGTTTTTGAACAAGAAAAATAATTTTGAGGGCAAAATTTAAAATGAAAGGGATTGTCCGGGATAAAGGATTTTTTTGTGAAAAAAAAATGTAAAAACCACACTCACCTGTCCCCGGTGCTCTTGTGTCTCTCAGCACTCTCCAGTCCTGCTGCTCCGGTGTCTTGTTTTGGCAGAAGTCCCCACCGTACATGAGGCCAATCAGCTTCCTAAGGAGACGACAAAGGATGTCATAGGTAGTGATGTCCTGTGTCCTTTCTTTAGGCCACTAAGGCAGTTGATTGGCCTCAGAGGTCACGTGCAGCAGGGATTTCCGCTGATAACACAAGGAGCAGCAGGACCGGACCACACTGTGAGACAACAGAGCACCCAGGACAGGTGAGTGTGCTTTTTCTTTTTTCATTTTCTTCACCTGCAACTTTTCATTGTAGCCTTGCCTGTGGTAACAAAGAGATATTGCTGACCCTGCTGCCAGTGTATACAGCATAACCTGAAAAGTGATCTCTATAAAATAGGAAGTATTAGCCTATTCTGAGTGCTCAGTGGCCCTTGCAAAATTTGTAATATTTGAGGTTTCTTATCAAATGTATAGTATGTATAAACATAATGCAGAGTTAAAAAAAACATTCAATGAAAAAAAAACATAAAGAATAGATAAATATCTAATATGGTATTAGCAAAACCAGTTTACAGTGAATGTCTTCAGGGTAGCGCTGCAGAATACGTTGGCGCTATACAAGTAAGAGAAATAAATAAATTAATCTATTGAAAACAATGGCCCGCATTTACTAGGGCAAACTTAGACAGGAAGTCTGAAAATATACCAGATTTATCACAGTGACTGATGCTGGATGAGTTAAATCTGACTTATCTTTAGACTGACTAGGCTGCATTTATATAAACCTTTAGTAGACTTAATTTGTGCCACAATTTTTTTACACTATTTTGGCACATCACGGCGCATTTAAGCTACGCCCCTTTTTATGAGATTCCACGCCCACAGGTCGAGCATGTTGGAAAATACTAACCCAAGCTAGATGCACCAAATTGCGCCAGAGATACGCCACACTGTACCAGAGATGTGCCAGCGTCTAGTCGTATCCACAATAGCAAATCGGGGCCATTATATGTAAAAGGAGTTCACGGATTGCAATATGTCTTGTCATGCCTTGTTTTGCCTGTGGAGGCACTGCAGGAACAATGGGGAATTCTTATAGAGTGATTACAGAAATAGGACACCCCATTAAGCTGACTAGTATCCATGCATAGCTTATTATTTTTTTCTAAAATAGTCTTACTTATAGAGGTTTTACTGTAATACAATACCAGTTTTAAATTGAGACAATGTAAACAAGAGGGATATTATAGCAATTCCATTTAATTAGCAAGCTCCCCCTGTGGACAATAAGAGAATTACAGTATGATTTTTTTTTTTTTATAAACGTAATCAGAAACTTATGGTTTATAACGTTAAGGAGATATAGGCTCCATAAAATACAATCCTTTCAGTAAGCCGTAGCATTCAAAGCTTCAATTATAACATATTTATAAGTTTCAAAATTAGCGCAAAGTTTCAGAGCAGGCACTTTACTGCCTATTCAATACTTCTGTGTAGTACTGGCAGATCCTGTCTGTGCAATTTCCTTTTATTAATGCACAAACAAAACATGATGAATTAAACATGCGACTGCATGTACTTTTTGGCAAGCGCTGTAGATGAGGTAATTGAAGACAGTTATTATTTCCATCTGTACTACTCAAGCATTTTGTGACATTTGAATAATACAGGAGCCAGTAGGCAAGTGTGTTTCTCATAGAATAATACAGGTAAACTAGTTATTTATTTATATGCAGTTTTACTCTTGATTATGAAATTATCTAGTATAAGAGCTAGAAACGTCCTTCTAATTCACTTTACAGGATAGGAAAGGAAAATAGCAAATTAATTCCCTAGATCAGATCTACAGTGCTAGATATAAAGTTACAGTAAGACTGTAGTAACCTTGTATGCTCTGGAGTCTAGACTGCTATGGTGTCAAACAACCATTGGACATTTTCTTAGGGAGTAAGGACTGTAAATCTGGCCAAACACGTGCGATATACTTCAGACAACTGTTGTCTGAACTAGAACTGTGGAGTTGGTAATCCAGACCACCTACTCCTGACTACGACTCATCTATTTTAACACAGCCCGACTCCGACTCCGACAGCCAGAAGCAGTAAAGGTCCACTAACTTATTAAAAATCTAGTGATTGATTCCTATGAGACTAAATATGCAACAAACTATAAATCTAATTATACAATATTAATAATTGTAGAATATTAATAAAAATTATTTTATTTTGAAGCCGGGGTCGGAATCGGTAACTTTTTTCGAACTCCGATTCAAATTAGAATTGGTCCCAACTCTGACTCCAACTCCGACAGCCATGGTCAGTGAGAAGAGGTAAAGGTCCACTAACTTCTTAAAAATCTAGTGATTGATTCCTATGAGAGTAAATATGTAACAAACTATATATCTAATTATACAATATTAATAATTGTACAATATTATTAAAAATAATCATTTTATTTTGAAGCCGGAGCTGGTAACTTTTCTCCAACTCTGATTCCAACTAGAATTGGTCCCAACTCTGACTTCAACTCCGACATCTATGGTCATTACATCCTGATGCTTCAGGAGGCTGAAGGGAAAGTAGAGGCACAATCAGGGATTGGTAAGTCAATATCATCCATTACTTGCTGGAGTAATCCTGTAGGTAATGGCCTAAAATTACGCAGTGTGGACTTGTCACTAGGACACTTACTGTATGGGTGCCTGTAATGGGGGCACTTTCAGCATGGTGGTCTGTAAAGGGGGCACTTAGTTTATGGGGGCCTAAGAGAAGGCATTATACTGTATAGGGGATACTAAAGGAGCAATGTGGCAGTCAGTAAAGGGGGCTATATACCCTGTGGGGGATCAGTATATGGGACTTTATACCATGTGGGATTTCAGAAAGTGGGTGTTATACCTTGTAAAGGGGGCACTATATTATGTTGGGGATCAGTAAAGGGGTTATACCATGTGGGGGCCAGGAAAGGGATTGGTATCATACCATGCGAGGGCCCAGAAAGGGGGTGTTATACTTTGTGGGGGGTCAGTAAAATGAGAAATATACCATGTAGGGATCATTAAAGGGGGCATTATACCATGGGGGGGCCTGGAAAGATGGCGTTCTACTGTGTTTGGGTATATCTTGCTATGGGGACAGGTGTTTACTAGTTATGTCCCTGTTGAGTGGCCCATTTGTAATGCTACATTAAACTTTTTTTATCATATTAATTTATTAGTTAACGTAACAGAAATGAATGTTACTCATGTATCTAAATTCCAACGCAATTGATATAAATACCCCAGACATGGGAAAGTAAAACTCGATCCGGCAGCCAGCATTTTAATGGGCACCACAAATGAATAACTTTCTCAATTGGCCTTGAAGTATATAGTGCTTTGTAAATTAGAGACTCATAACTCAGCACACAAACTTTGTGTACACCTCCAGAGCTGTGCAATCCTTCTTATTATTGTGTATAGAATTTAATGTAATCTTACATAAGAGCAAATTATCCTGGGATTTTCTGGGATTTAGGTTGTTAATATTATTTATGATAATATAATAATATATCTCACCTGTAGACTTGAGTTGATTTGTAAGGTGCCGCCTGTACGTCTGCACGAAGTTGATTAGGTTCCCTATTGAAAATAATGAATAAATCTTGATATATGTTTTAGGGTTTTTTTTTTTTTCGTAATGGCCTAATTATTGTCATAAATTTTACATTTTACTTACCAAAGCAACTGATATGTAAACACTGAACCAAGATGTATATGTGAGCAGGGAAAAGCAGAGAAGCCTGAGGCCCCCCAACAATAATGGCCACGGGCCCCTGTATCAATCACTATACTAATAATATACTTAAAGTGTAACCCAGTATAGTTAAAATATAAAAAGGACCTCAATATCTACCTAGTGTCAGTACTCCTGGTGCCTGTGCAGTTATTCAATGAAGCCAAAGCAGTACACCTCAACTTCAGTGCATACGCACTAGACCTCGGGCGCATGCGCAGTAAAGCCAAAGTGTATTTCATTGGCTTCACCGAACAGCTGAATCCAATAAAACTCATCAGACTCATCTCTAGGTAAGTATACTGGACTTTTTTTTTTTTTCTTTTTTAAATATGGTGACAGGATATGTGGGACAGTAAATCACCAGTTCATAAGGTGGGTAGTTTAGTGTTCACTATTTAGGACATTGGAAAACTGGTCCATAAATACCTCTGGGTAGTTCAGTGTTCCAAATCGACCAAGTATATTATAACAATAGTGGTTGTAACTGCTATAATAGTGGGTGGTACGATGGCCCATGACCATTATTGTCCACGACTGAAAATAATGGATAAATATTGACATGTTTTTTTTTCGGGAATGACCTAATTATTGTAATACATTTTACATATTATTTACCAAAACCACAGACATTTATATACTAAACCAAGGTGTATATGTGAGTAGGAGCAAACAGAGATGTCAGGGGCCCCCAACAATAATGGTCATGACTCATGGGCCCCCGTACCAACCACTATACTAATGATAATATACTGGAGTTGTAACACAGTATGGTTATAATATGGTTATATATGTAATTTAAAGAAAACCCGTCAGGTCAATTTGGGACACTAAACCACCCACAGGCCCTTACGGGCCAGGGGTTTAATGTCCCAAATAGTTCTGTTGTAACTTTGTCCATGTCCGCATTTAAAAGAAAAATAGAATATCTCTCCTATATATTTTTTACTGAATTAAACCATATAACAATTAATAATCTTTCTTCTAATCTATTTTTTATTATTTAAATTTTTTTATTCTGTTTTTCTCTACATGATTATTGGGTCATTTTGCCTGAGCTGCTGTTAACAGCTGCCATATGGGCCATTGGAGACTGTAGATAACTCATTGACTTCTATGGGGGAATATTGTGGGCATGCTCTGTGCAGAGATCACTGTGCAGAGAGCAGTTGAGAAGGGAGGATCACATATTGAGAATGGTAAATCTTGTGTTATCTATATGCTTTACCTTTCATTGCAATCTGTCTGTGCTGAGGAGGTCATGGCTGATAAGTGATCTCTACAGAACAGGAAAGGTGAGCTTATTATTATACAGGCTTAATGGGCAAAGTGAAAACTACAGAATTCATTTTTTTTTTTAAATGACAAGTAAATATATAAAAAAAATCATCTAAATTCTTTAAAAATATTTAACATAAGTTTAATTTACAGCTGGTTATTTTCTGATGACACGTTTCCTTAGTTATTGGTTCCCAGTTCAAAATCTGCAACGGGCTCTTCTAGTTATCATGTACAATTCAGTACACTGGTGGATTCTTATGTGGCAGAGGGGCTTCCTCCCAGACGTCTTTTATCTACCCCCCTGTCTGTGGGCTCTGCCTAACTCCAAGCTTCAGGAAACTTCCCCTAATGCCCAAATGATCACATCACCCCTGTACATGTGTACACAAGTAATGTGCAAAAGTTTGTCAGATGTGGAAAATTGCTACAAAGTAAGAATGCTTACAAAAATAGAAGTATTATAAGTGGGGTTTTTTAGTTTGTTTTTTTTTGTAAATTTACTAAATGAGAAATCTAAATTCCATCAATATTTGGAATGAGGGCCCTTTAGAGAAGGAGTCCTGGAAGTGATGATATGGCCCTGCAGAGCTCTGATCTCAACATCGTCTAGTATGTCTGGGATGGCATGAAAAGACAGAAGGATTGGAGTAAGCCTACATCCACAGAAGATCTGGGCTTAGTTCTCTAAGATGGCGGAACAATCTCCCTGCCGAGTTCTTCCAAAAACTGTCTGCAAGTACCGAGAAGAACTGATGGAAGGCAAAGGGCAAAGGTCACACCAAACATTGATAGGTTTTAGATTTCTGTTTACTTCATTCACTTCATTTTGTTAACTGACAAAAATAAACTATTTCTATTTTTGAAGCATTCTCACTTTGCGGCATTGTTTCCACACCTAAACTTTTTCCCTAAAACTTTTGCACAGTACTGTGAAAAGACGACATAGCAGACATGTACAATAGATCTGTAAAGCTTTACTGTGAAAAAGCTTAAATATCTGAAAGGTCCCCATGTAATTGTACACGATCAACCTGCCACAAACAGCTCATACTAAAAGGGCTGCCTACGGCAATCCATAGTAATTCGTTGTCTTCTATCTCTCTCTAATTTCCATCAAGTTTATGATACATGGTGCAATAAATACGAACAATTAACACAAAATAATAAACATAATAAAAATCCATAACTTAAGTTTACAATGTAAATTACCTTGAGTCCTACAGTAGGAAGGTTCCTGTCCTAACAAATTAGATTTTTTGAAAAAAAAAAATTATAATTTTCAGAATATTATTTAATAACAAATGATGAATCTGGAAATTTTAGTCCAAAAAAAGAGAGAAATGCTGCCTACTTAATGAATCTTCCCTAATAACATTATGGAAGCCATGGCTAGGAGAACTTGATATACGACCTCCTAAATTTTCTTGTAGATGACAAGCAACAATAATCTTTTGTCTGATTATAGAATCAACAGTTGCATTGATTTGTAGGAGCGAGACAGGTGTTGTCAGGACCTATTTTTCAAGTCGGTCTAAACACTTTTCTTTTTTTATTTTAGATGACATTAGTGCATAAATAAATTCTCCAATGTAATGAAAATGAGAGCACCGACTTGACAGAGCATCTGAAAATAACCTTGAGCCCTTCAGCTCCAGACGTAAATGTTCCTGTATCTGCAACTTTCCTCCATGTTGTCCCATCCGTCACATATTCAAAGCATAAATAACCTTGAGATGACCTTCTAGTAAAACACGATCCCTTAAGCTTTTAGGACTTTTTACTATTATTTTGCCAAAGTGGACATGCAAGAACACGTCGCGTATGAGCTTCTAATGAAGCTGGTGCTTTGAAATTCATGTGACTAAAACTGTTACAAATTTGTGCTTATGGAACCTCAGATATTGTAGAATGAAATCTAATCTTATTGCACTCAAAAAATTCCTTTGCCGACTGTATTTTATTTCAGAGAATTTGCAGTTTCTCAAATTAAAAGCACCAAAGTAGCTGACTGAGCAGGGTTCTTTAAAGTGAATTAGCAGTCTTACATCTATTGTCTCTAAATACATTGACACACAATGGCCCCACATTTATTATTCGGCATGATTTTGGCCAAAAATGCACAGGTTAAAAAGTTGCTTCTAAAATTGGCCCAAGTTTGTAAAATATTGCACAAAAAATGGACAAAAAATTGCAAAATTTGTCTTCCCATTTCAAAAAAAGACTGGAAAAGTGGGCCTGATTTGAAGGTTGAAAGAAAAACCACAATTGTGAGGCTGCTGATAGCAGGCACAAAAAGGAATTTAGCCAAATTGTACCAAATTTAATAAATTAGGTGCAATTCTTGACAACTGCCCTCTCCAATGTCACAGGTGCAAAATCCTGCATTATAATAAATGTGAACCAATGAATTTTCCTCTTATTTCTCATAAGTTGTCTAATATTTAGTGTGTACCATGAGACAGATTTACTAGAGCTGTCAATAGTTTTCATGAATGAATAGTACAGGTGAAAATACCAAACTTTGTAATATATCATGTGTTTTCTTCTTCACATTTCAGGCAGCTATTTTCTCCATATTAGTCTATGAAGAGGGGAGGGGGGATATAAAAGACACTAAAATAATTGCTGCTGTTACACCCTGGTATTATTTGCTTTGTTGGCACTGCTAGGTTGTAGATAAGAGGCTACTGATACACAGAATGGGACAATAAATCAACCAACCATCCAACCCCTCCCTGCTTCATCGAGCTCCATGTGTGAGGCCGAATACGGAGATGAATATATAATGTAAGCAAACAGTGAGGTTGAAGATGAGGAGAACAGCTTAAGTGGAGAAGGAAACAGATCTCCTTAACATATATTTAAAAAGTTTCTTACATTAACCTGCACTATTCAAATTTTTGTTATACATATTTTTTTAAGAATTTTTGGTGATATTGTTTTTCATTTTCCATGTTATTTAGATTTAAAAAAATCCTACAAAATTTGCAATTCTAACTTTCCACCAAGCCTAAATTAGTCACTTCCTGTTTCATGGAAGAAGTGCCATAAACAATAGTACAAAGGTCTGAAGCAGAACCTATATACTTCTGTGGGAGAGTTTTGTAGACATGCTTTATGATCTCTGCAGAAGTCATTGTGTGGAGAGGGGAGTAGAAGAGCCGTGACATTCCCTATTGTAACTGGCAAATTCTGTATCGCTTCTACATAGCTGTGATCATCTGTGTGCTTATAAGTGAGGTGACTGTTGCAAAGAAATTTCCTACAGAAAACAGGAAGTCTCCACATATTATTTGGCTTAGTGGTCAGAGTCAGAACTGCATGATTTTTAGGAATCTTTTAAATATATAGATAATACCATGGAAAGTGTTTAAAAATCATTTTATTATCAAATAGCAACACATTCATTCCCTTTAAACTAACTGGTATTAAAATGTGCCAGATTTATCTGAGTGAATAATGAATCTGGCATATTTTTAGACTGTCTAGTCTGACTTTGTACAATCAAATTGTTGGCTTAGTTTATACGGTATTACATCTTATGCCATGCCTCTTTTTCAGTAAGTTATACACCCTTTCCACTAAACTATGCATTCATGTACACCAAGGCACAAAATGTATATAAAGCAACGTGGTATAAGACAGTATTTTTGGCACAGATTAGAATTTTGACCTTTTTTATTAGTAAATTTCCCACAATGTCTAAAACAAACAAAAATGTGAAAGAATTGTATTAAAATGTAATTGCATTATTCCTAACTTCATATCTCCTGTTTCAAAAACTAGACGACCTCCAACTTTTTTGCCTTTGAATGGCACATAGACCAACGTGCCTCTTCAATACTATCCAGAATGACACAATGGCTGACATAACCCTCCTCTCTCATCTCTTGAGTTAACATGGCCATACATATTAGACTTATGTCAGATGAATCCACTGATTTGGGCAGGTCTAGTCGACCATCTAATGTGATAAAAATGTTTGTCATTCATTTATCAAATGTTCGGAAAAAAAAGGATCGAGCATGTTGGAGGGATGTAAACTGTCATGGTGTTTGGCATGGACTTTCTCACAGATAAAGCATGTGTCTCAAATCAGTACACGTCAGTACTTCTCTATGTTCTGTATAGTCCGGGGCTATTTCTGAGTAAGACACAGTTAGGGTAAGTTTACATAGCAGAATATGGATTTCACGCTGAATCTGCCTAAAAATAATCGCCAAATTCTGTCCTGAATCTGCCTTAGATTGTATTCAACGGGAGGGAGAGATTGAAACTGGACAAAATAAGCATCCCGATTGATCTTGCCCGGCTCACGTGGCAGATTCAGTCTCATAAACTACGTCGTGAAACACTCAACTCTTTAGCCCCATTCATCTGATCCAAATCAGCAAGTCAAAGCTGTGGTGGAAAACCTAAGGGGCGGAAAGTGGAGAGGGTGAAACTCCGCCTCAAATTCCTCTTCTTTACCGCTGTGTGAATGTACCCTTATGGAGTAGATTCTCCTGAACTTACTTTGCACAGTGCATGGTAGCTTGTCTTACTCCACCAGCTGAGGGTGGAATATAAACTATAGATACAGCATGCATAGAGGAAACTGAAAAAAAACTCCAGAATATAAGTCATATAATGACCAGATATAGATTTACTATCCATGCACACACAGTTCATCCAGAAAAGTCAAAAGAAGCAACCAGTACAATTTAGTTTTCCACCATCTATGGGGCGCATACATAACAATAGTGTTTTCTAGTAAATGGAATATCTGTTGCTGCGCCAAATTTTCCAATAGGCAGGGAATACAGCAGGAAAGTTATCGGAATGAGACATCCCAAAGCCTAACACAGAATCCCAAAAGCCCCGACATAACTTTACTGTACTGTCTGTGGAACAGGTTCATATCACTCAGCCTGTAAAAAGTCTAGAGACACTACAGTACTGTCCACTTTTCAGGAATCCCTACCTCAAGAACGCTTCCTGTAGGGACAAGTAACATATTCTATAATAATATATTCTGGGCAATATTCTGTTTATTGTGTTGTTTGCCAAGGGACGTTGAGTTGGTTGGAATAAGAATTCCATCTGTATTATAGATGAAACATAAAAACATACAGGACTGAAGACAAAAAGACCACATGGTCCATCTAGTCCGCCTTTATAATGTTGTTTCTTTTTTATCTTAGGTTAGCCATATGTTCTTTGACTGATGGATAATAACCCAGGCTACGCTCACATCTGCATTGGAGTCTACGGAAAAAGTCCTGCAAGACCAACTTTTTTGTCAGTGATTTCAGTTTTAAGGAACGGACACCCGACAGATCCCATTATAGTTAATGGGGTCCGTTGGACTCCGTATGTGTCTGCTGTTGTAGCGGTTCACCTACCATTGTTCTGGTCCTTTGATGGCCAGAACAATGGAAAGGCCTGCCCTAGTGTTAGCCTAGCGTAACATGCAAAGACTCATTTGATGTTGATCGGTATTTTGCACAGACCTAAAAATCATTGTAAACTACACATATACTGTACCTGTATCGTCAGGGGATACACTGGATATGATGGATGCCATCAGTATTAATAATGGATGAGTAAATGATCATACAGAAGGTTTTCTGTACAGTTTTCTGTACATACCGTTCATGATAGCCTCAAGTTAATGTAATCCAAAGACCACGACTACTTGTCTTACACCATTGGGCAGATTATAGTCAAAAGAACAAGTTCTCAACATACAATAAAAAATGAAAGAATTCTGGGGAATATGAGCACTGATACCTGCAGAATTCTGAATATACTTTTGGCTAAGAACTGCCAATAAAGCAATTTAATTGCAAAATGACTCATCTTTGGTGTGAATTGTAGCTTAATGTAACCTGTACAATTATGTACATATATTTACATATAAATATTAAATAGCTATAAAGTAGACTAAATAAGGCTCAAGGTCATTTCTACTCTTTAAAGCTCAAGTGTTCATTTGCTAAGAGTGTGAAGTAAATTTCGATTCTTGCATGAAGCCACCAGAAATTGAGAGCTATGAAGTTCCTTAGATTACATGTTAGGTCCTGAGCTAGTAGATAGTATGATGCTACTTTTTTGTATCATCCCCTAAAGTTTAGTAAGGTCATCTTCCACAAAAATGTAATATGTAACCATGGGGCCCTATAAGAAACCCTATAGTGAGGCCCTACTCCACTATGTACAATGAAGTCACAGTAGAGAAAATAAGCATACAGTGATGTCACAGTAGTGGAATAATGTGCACAGTGACATCAGAGTAGAGAGAGTAGGTACACAGTGATGTCACACTAGTAGAATAGTGTTTGCAGTGACAAAGTACATAGATTATGCACACAGTGATGTCACAGTAGTAGAATAATGTACACAATGATGTCACAGTAAAAAGCATAATGCACACCACACAGTGACATCACAGTACATGGAAAATGTTAACAGTGATCTCACAGTAGTGGAAAAATGTGTACAGTGACATCACAGTACATGGATTATGCATACAGAGATCTCACAATAATAGAAAAATGTGTATAGTAAGATCGCAGTGTATGGATTATGCACACAATGATCTCACAGTAGTGAAATAATGTTTGCAGTGACATCACAGTGCATGAATTATGTATAGTGTGTTATCACAGTAGGGGAATAATGTGGGCAGTGACATCACAGAGCATAGATTATGCATATAGTGATGTCACAGTATTGGAATAATGCACACAGTGACTTCACAGTACACAAATTATGCACACAGTGATATCACAGTATTGAATTAATGAACAGTGATGTCACAGTATTAGAATAATGTACACAGTGATATCACAGCAGTGGAATAATGTGTGCAGTAACATCATAGTAAATGAGTTATGCACACAGTGATGTCACAATAGTAGAATAATAAAAACAGTGATGTCACAGTACAGGAATACTACTCAGTGATGCCACTGCATAGAAATGGTTAACCCTTTGTTGTCACAAACAGGGATTATACACAAAGCGAAATGCAAAGCATTAGCCTACTTTATATATTAATGTCAGAGTTAAAGGACAATGCACAGAATAAAATCACAGCAGAGGATATCTTTATAATGATGTCACAGTAGAAGAACAAGGCACATAGCAAGCAACTTTTGGGCTCCATAGAAAACCTCAAAATAGGGTCCCATTCAGTTTTTCAGCACTAACCTGTTGACTATTGGGACCATTTAGCTTTTGGGCCCCATAGCGGATACTATGTCTGCTACTCTGGAAGTGAAGCCTATGCTTAGTGCTTTAATAATGGTCTGAAATACAATAACTGCAGGTGAATTATAGAACATCTCGCCTCTTTCATATTCTCTATTGTAGTGGTCTCCAATCTGTAGGCGAGCTGGAGAGTCACTGGTTGGACACCAGGAATTTAAATAATTATGGCTACATGTATAGGGATTTTTCTGGCATATCCGCATGTAATATTCCATTATTACAGCATATATTAGGTCGACTATTAATAATTTATTGCATCCAGTGACATTCTAGCAGAAGTTTAACAGCCAACCAACCTCTGTGCTAGCAGATCACATTTACTCCTGTCTGGGACTTTTGGACCCTCTCCATATACCAGGAAACCTCACATACCATAAAAGTTGCCGGATATAACAATGCAACGATATCTTTTAGATGATATGTTAAAACAAAGTTTTCCAGGGATTAACAATTACATGGTCCATTTAAAATGAGAAGGGGCCATAAATCTGATGTCGTGAATAAATTCACAGATAGACTTCTCCTACACAAATCATGGGCCCTCTGGAAATAGGAATTTCTACTCAAAGGCATAGAATGCTGCAAAAAGCTGCGAAAAGATTAACGGATATCTAACGCCCTAGAATCTGGTGACATAAACCATTTTTGGTATGCAGCACTTTCATGGTTGAATTAGGGCAGGGTTGTGCGGCAGAGGAAAATGCTGACTTATATTCTAAATAATAACAATGTGCAAAGCTAAAGTCTTCCCGAGATGTTGGAATATTCTCAGTGACCGGCACCAGCTATGTTCTTGACAAAACACATTGTAGTTATTAGGATGGCTTTTCACACAATATTCTCTCTTGCAAAATTCAAGTCTATCACTGTTAATTCCCCAATGCTGAAAAACAGGCGGCGATTTATTCCATTTTTTGTGGCATGCTTTTGTGCCTTTTGTAACTTTTTTATACCTTGCACCAAATAAGTGGTCTGCACCTATTACACCTTCTTTTCAAAACTGTCTGGCAATGTGGACATGGTTTACAGGGTACATAGTAGACATGGCCAAATCTCTCAAGATTTGTTTTGGGTTCAGGTGGTTCGGGTCTAAGATTTCAAACAAGTGTGATACGGACCACAGCTTAAATTGGCCTAAAACATAGTGTAGAATACTGTCAGGGCTCCTAGGAACCTATTTATAAAACATAGTGTATAACACTGTCAGGGCTCCTAGGAACCTATCTATAAAACATAGTGTAGAATACTGTCAGGGCTCCTAGGAAACTATCTATAAAACATAGTGTGAACACTGTCAGTGCTCCTAGGAACCTATCCATAAAACATAGTGTAGAACACTGTCAGGGCTCCTAGGAACCTATCTATAAAACATAGTGTAGAACACTGTCAGGGCTCCTAGGAACCTATCTATAAAACATAATGTAGAACACTGTCAGGGCTCCTAGAAATCTATCTATAAAACATAGTGTAGAACACTGTCAGGGCTCCTAGGACCCTATCTATAAAACATAGTGTATAACACTGTCAGGGCTCCTAGGACCCTATCTATAAAACCTAGTGTAGAACACTGTCAGGGCTCCTAGGAACCTATCTATAAAACATAGTGTAGAATACTGTCAGGGCTCCTAGGAACCTATATATCCCATTTCTAGCTCTCTAAGGCAAACACAGCCAAAGTTATGTCAAAGTGACAGTGACTTGTATGTGTATGGAAAAGTGGTAAGCAAAGGATACAACTCTAAATTTAACCATACACTGCGCTGACACTTTTTAACATTTAAACCACTAAAAATTACCCTTTTTTGGGAAAGGTGCTTGCCTAGAGTTTTTTAGACATACATTGTATTGCAAAAAGCAATGGTTGATGTAAGTGCTAGGGGCTGTAGGGGCTTTTTGTTATTTGGGAGATAAATTTGTGGCTTTGAGCCTAGCTAAAAAGTGATGAAGAATTGACTTAAAAAAAAAGCCACCAAAAATTATCACTTTATGGGAGCAGATGTGTGTGTTTTATTGCAGCTCAAACCTATTCTCTTCAATGGAAATGATTTCCACTATCACACACAACCCATAAATAGGTGTAGTGCTGTTTTTAGAATTTCTTTTTTTTGATGATGGAGCTGGGTCTTGTCAACCAGGGCTGAAGGGCCCTGTGTTTATATCTCTGTTCCAGGATCCCAGGAACCTGAGGTTAATTTTCCACTTTGTTGCTAGTTCCTCTGGTGAGGGTGTCATGCACACATGCACAGCTTCTTACAACATAGGGGATGAGACTAACCAGGGCTGGGCCCCCTCTTTCCAAGAGCCCCATAACAGCGACATGGTTTTATATATATTTATATTTATTAATTTATTTTTTAACAATTATTTTACCTTTTTGCTTTTTTTAATTTCTGCAAATGGTAAAACCAATTTTTGGCTTTCTAAGGCTAAGTTCACATCTGCACTGGACGACTTTTCTCTCCACCGGTTTCAGTATAAAAATGGCGGACACCCAAGGGACACATTACAATCTTTGATGTCTGCCGATGTCCGGGAGTAACAGCTGTTTCGGCAGTCGGGCTCTCCATCGTTTGGGTCCTCCGGCAGACCCGAATGATGGAGATCCCAGCCCAGATGTGAACCTAGGCTAAGCAAAAATTGCATTTTTTTTTAAAGTGGCAAAATACAGGAAAGTTAATAAATATTAATAAAACAACAAAAAAACACTTTTTTGCAAGTTTTTTAAACATTTAGACAACCCTTTTTACCTATCCATGAAGGAAATCTGCAAATAGATGTTGAGGGGGCACATAGAATACTAAGTGTACAGATTCCTAGTGGTAATATCCATTTATAGTTCCCCCATAGATTATTATTGTCCCATAACCAAGAAGACTTGAGGAAGAAGAGATAAACCAAGTTTGACTTCTGCATGGAATGAATTTGCTCAGAAAACTGTGACAAGATAATCTCCAACATAAACCATGGCTTGGGTTTACCGAGGACAGCTAGATCCTAGCAAAAGTAAACTGTGTCTATCTAGGTCTTATTTATTTGTGTGATTAAGGTAATAGATCATGGTAGAACAAGTAAATATGGGTTATCTAGATCTTTATAAGGTGTTTGACACTGTACCATGCAGACAAGTGATAAGGAAACTGCAATGTTTGGATTTTAGGGTAATTAAGTAGATAAGAAATTAGAGAGGATGCAACAGAAATATGTGTTACATTCCCTGCCGGTTCCCCACAGAGGGTTGTTAGGTCAGTATTAGCAGTCATGTTGCTTTAGGCACATTTAGGCTATATTCACATTTGTGTTTTTATTGCTGCTGTTCTGCTTTATTAGTTTTGACAAAACAGTAGTACAAGATGGACACGAACAGTGCCCACTGGACATAACTGACTATAATGGAAGCCTGTTGGGTTTCCGTCAGAAACCTGAAAATTAACCAGCCAATTTTGTCCAAATTTTATTGTTCTATCTTGTCCAACTTTCTTGATGGAATCTTCAAGGGAGCCTCTAGCGCAGATGTGAACGTAGCCTTAGATGGATGTGATATGAATGATTAGAAAGCGAGCCATGTGTGTATTGGGTGTGATTTTTTTTTTTTTATGCCAGTTCTTGAACAAGTTGGGTTTTTGTGAAATAATTTTTTTTCTTTTTACGCCTCCCTCACCGCTTTTCCGAAAAGGGCCATGTCAATGTGGCAAGGCATGGGTGTAAATGATGCCTGAAATTTGTGCCAGCTTTGGTTTCGTGCAGGCGCACGGACCTATGAAGGGTGTACCTGATTTATGAGGAGATGTGTGACTCCTCATAAACTGATGCATACCTTCCACCAGCAGAAGAAATATAAAGACTGATGTTCAAAACGCCATTCTTCATAAATCTCCCCCAATGATCTACAGTGATTGCTTGAACGATGCCAAATTTATTGACATGGTGCCATATAGGGTATTTCCTTTGGAATACTCATGGAGTAGATATTTTGTATGTCTGGAAGAAAAATCACAACTATAATGATAGCTTCTAAAGCAGAGGATTTTTGTTGGGGCTGGCCAACCAACTAAGGTATCTGGAGGTGTCATGACCCCCCTGACAGCATATGTAAGGGGAAATAAGGATCTGACGCTATCAACCTTTATGTCTCTGTGGAGATAATCTGCTGTCAGAGGTATCTGACATTGAAGTATTCCCCTCTTCCTACTAAGAACACATACACACCAGGCCAAGCCAATTGGACACGTGTAGGGGTCAGGAGAGAGAGTTGTTGGACAGTTAAGAGTTTGGCCAACAGCTATCTAGAAGCACTAGTGCAACCAGGCCTGGAAGGGGCTCCCCCACCATAGAACACGATGGCATATTGCTGAGATCATATTGCTCCACAGAAGTGCTCCTGACTACCCACTGTGCGGGGAACTACACCACTTGAATGGAGCTGTGCTGAATTTCCCTTCACAGCAGGTGGCCAGGAGCACCGGGGTACAGGGAAATGCTGAGGGGACCTTTGTCCCTTCATTATCTTTACAGACAGGTGTCTCAGAGGTCAGACCCCCTCCAGTCGTAATCCTTTGGCATATCCTAGCAGTATGGCAGAAGATTACAAGATAGGAATACCCTCTCCACAATACATTTTGCATGCTACTAGCAATCATACGAGATAACTGAGATTAATAACTCCCGAAGAACGGAAACCCAATTAGCTTAAAAAGCAGTTACCCGCGGAAAACCGCGTACCTCGTAGACTATAATGGGTTCCCCCGGGTTTCCTCCCGAAAAATGCGGAGAGAAGTCCTGCTTTTTAAAACGGAAAGGGGAACGGAATCCCTGAATGGAGACTGAGCGCTAGTGTGAACCTAGCCTTATTCCTCTTAATAACAAAAGGATTGGACATGTTGAAATCCAACATGCTTGATAATTCTCTCCCCTGATATCTGCCATATGGGGAAGGTTGGGACACATCCATACATATTAGAGGGTCAGCAGGATTCAATGTGTATGACTAGTTTAAGAATGTGCATGAAATTGTGGGAGGACACAGAATGCACATATTACTGATAGTAGTAGTATAATGTTGTACCATGTTAGCCATTGACAGTAGTGGAAGACAACATATTACTGATAAGCAGAGGTAGTTTTATCTGTCACCAGGGTGAAGCATAGTAAACCCGCAACACAGTGTAATGTAACGTCTTTCTCCCCATGAAAATTCCTGCCTCAGTTGCTGAGATATTAATTTATGTCACAAAATGCAAATGAGCACCGAGGGTGACTCAGTTGCTCCAAACTGCTACACCCAACTTATTTAATACATCGGTGTGAACATGAGAACACAGGGCCAGGTGAGATTTCAGCATAACTTCCTGGCCCTGTCACTCAAAGAAGGGAATGGAGGCGGAGGGCGTATTACAGAAGTCTGGGGTGCAGCAGTTTGGAGCAACGGACCCGCCCTCAGTGCTCCAGATTGCTCATTTGCATATTATGAAATATAAAAATAATAAATCTTGGCAGTGGAGGCATACATTTTTATGGGGAAAAAGGTTTTAAATTCAGGTGTCCCTATCTAACGGTGTTGCTGGTTTAATATGCTTCACCCTGATGACAGACTCCCTTTAAGGCTGTGGCCCCCATGTTGTAAAAAAGCTGCTATTTTTTGTTGCAGATTTTGTGGTTTCTGAGCCAAAGCGCCAATAGTGGCTTTAACAGGAGTGGGGAGCATATATATAGATATATATATGCGCCCCACTATATATATATATACTGTGTGTGTGTGTGTGTGTGTGTGTGTGTTTTTATATATATATATATATATATATATATATATATATATATATATATATATATATATATATATATATATGAAGCTCTTATACTTGTCCCTTCTGCTAAATTTTCCTGGATTTGGTTAAAATAAAATGCGGCAAAATCTAAAACAAAAAAATAAATTTTCTGCCATGTGCCTCAGCCTAAAGAAGTTATATGGGTTTATAAAAATTATTATAAAATATTAAGATAGATATAAAGATAGATAGTAATAGATATAATACCTAATGTAAATATAAATGCAAAATAGGACTAATAATCACAATTACAATGATCATTGACAATATATAATAAATATCTAATCTAATTCATAAACCAGATAGAAGATTGCTAAATGATAAATAATAAGATACATAAATAATATGCATAATCGGTAGATATTTGGATAATAGATGATAAAGTAATCAATAAAATAAATAATAAGATAATCAATAGATAAGATATATAGATAACAGATAATTATTCTGAATATATTATACATTCTAAATCTAATATTAATAATCTAACAATCTCATTTACTTGACTTTGCTCCCTGCACTTTGTCTTCTGCTCACTTCCCTATTATAACACTATACATAGGCAGCCCTGTTAGAAGAAATTGGAGTCGGCTGTTGTGAACTGTGAAGATTGTATTAGGCTTTCTAATGTCTAAACATCAATTCAATTTCTAAATTAAAAAAGAATTTCAGGTTTAGAAAAATCTGATAAGAGTCCTCCATCTGCCGTGTGCTACAGATGACAGATGCTTCTTTGAGCACAGCTAAGATAACCCTGACATTATCCAATCAGCCTGGTATTGGGATAAGTCTGATTTGCTGCCCATGCTTGTGTCATGCCTAAAAACACTCTAATCCCCTTTTCCTTCCATTTACCCTACATAAATTATACTTAATATGCATTTTGTTCTCTGCTTAACTTTTCACTCTCACTGGCACTGCGGCTGCTGCTACTGAACTTTCTGTGCCTAATACATTACTACATGTTCTATTGGATGGAATTAGTGTTAAGTATGTTATACGGGACTGCTGCTATAAGTCATGCTAAATGCTTATGTGGTTTATAGATTAGATTATTTATTATATATTGTCAATGATCATTGTAATTGTGGTTAGTAGTCCTATTTTACATTTATATTTACATTAGGTATTACATCTATTACTATCTATCTTTGTAGTAATTATAATAATCTATATTTATAAGGCACCAAATGGGGAAATAACCTAATGAGAATACAGAATTCACATCTGTTTGTAAGGTGGGAGGAGCCAGCACTTTGCAATAATGGCATTACATGTGCACTTTTTGTAGGTTCTTACCCAGGATTGACCCATGGAATTGTGTTGTATATTTACTTGTGTTTTATGTGTCTTAGGCCGTGGCCCCACGTTGCAAAAATGCTGTAAAAAAACACCACGTTTTATAATACCTGCAAAGTGGATGGGATTCTGACTAATCTCATCCATACATTGCAGAAAAGAATCCACAGCGGAAACTTGGTGTATTCTATATAAGTGTAATAGAAGAAGAAATTCCGCAGAGCAAAACTCTGAAGGGTTTCTATGAAAAACGCTGCAGAAAAAGATATGATGCGTTTCTGTAACGTTTTTCAGCTGCGGCTCACTACGTGGGGCCTTATTGTGCATTTTATAACCAGTATTTTTCTGAATTTTCTACAACATAATGTCTTGTAGTCATGATAGGTGGGAAGCCTCTTTCCCGCACCTTCAGGTCTCCTGTCTGGACCTCCATTATTTTATTATTTAGCTTACTTATATAGCACCATCATATTCCACAGTGCTTTACAGACATTGACAGTCACTGTCCCACATAGGGCTCACAATCTCCATTGTCACTGGTCTGGGTTTCCAAACATGTAGTTCAATTCCAGAGCCCAGCCTGTTGTATCTAAAGGCTAGTGTGGGGGAAACATTGAAAACTGGTTACTGAGTGTGCAATCCCTGTGTGCACCACTGGACCATCACTGTCAGTCCAACAGAAGTGTTATGTTCTTGACGTGGTCTGCTGATGTTGATCCTGACTGTTTCCTACAGTTGAGCAACTGAAGTTAACCTGTGGTGTGCTGAACATCATCTAAGGGTGGGTTCACACCTGCACTTGGTGTCCGTCCGTCGCCAATCCAGTGAAAATCTCGGCGAACTGGATTGGCGTCGGATACAGACCGGTCAGCGGCGCATTGGTTAAAAACCCATTCATTTGAATGGGTTTTTAAAGCAATGCGCGGGTGTGCGCTTACACCCTCTGCGCTGCGAATCCTTTTTTTTTCGTCGGAAACAAAGTCGGACACGCAGGACTTCGTGTCCGACGAAAAAAAAAAGGATTCGCAGCGCAGAGGGTGTAAGTGCACACCCGCGCACTGCTTTAAAAACCCATTCAAATGAATGGGTTTTTAACCAATGCGCCGCTGACCGGTCTGTATCCGACGCCAATCCAGTTCGCCGAGATTTTCACTGGATTGGCGACGGACGGACAGCAAGCGCAGGTGTGAACGAAGCATAACTCAGTAAACACTGGTCACAACGAGCCTATATAAGTAGAATATTTCTTGACTGAAAGCATGGGAGCTACAGAAATAGTGTAGCACATCTATGAAACTACAGAAACAATGTAGCACATCTAGGAAGTTCTGTTTTCGTATCTTCCATTCTCTGAGAGTTATACGAACAGCATAAAGCAGCAGTATTCCAATGTTCCCATAAGTCTCACTATAGGGGCTGAGACTTGTATCCAGTTATTCCCATTTGAGCAACAATTTGTTGATATAAACAAATATATAAAGGGATAAACCTTTAAGCTAGGACCTAGTGACGTTATAGAGGGAGTCCCACCAGACTCCCTAAACCAGAGTGCACGTATAAGCTCATTGCTATCATTAGCGAAAATAAGTATGTATAAGGCTTTGTTCACATCATATTTAAGGTTTCCATTAGAGGTATATGTCAGGATTATTTCTGTGTTTTATTACATGATAAAGGCCCACAAAAATGGCCATCAGAACAAAATATATATCTCAGTAACCTCATTGGCTTTGAAGAACTGCTGAGGTGTTACAATAGTTCTCAACAAACTCAGGTTTTCTTAGTTGGGTCTGCTCATTGTTTCTATCTCACTACATTTCTAGGTTTTCTTCCGACATCAATGTCTAAGGTAATATCCTATTTTATACAGTGCCTTGCGAAAGTATTCGGACCCCTTGAACTTTTCAACCTTTTGCCACATTTCAGGCTTCAAACATAAGGATATAAAATTTTAATTTTTTGGCGAAGAATCAACGACAAGTGGGACACAATCGTGAAGTGGAACGAAATTTATTGGATATTTTAAACTTTTGTAAAAAATAAAAAACTGAAAAGTGGGGCATGCCAAATTATTCGGCCCCCTTAAGTTAATACTTTGCAGCGCCACCTTTTGCTGCGATTACAGCTGCAAGTCGCTTGGGGTATGTCTCTATCAGTTCTGCACATCGAGAGACTGAAATTCTTGCCCATTCTTCCTTGGAAAACAGCTCGAGCTCAGTGAGGTTGGATGGAGAGTGTTTGTGAACAGCAGTTTTCAGCTCTTTCCACAGATTCTCGATTGGATTCAGGTCTGGACTTTGACTTGGCCATTCTAACACCTGGATACGTTTATTTGTGAACCATTCCATTGTAGATTTTGCTTTATGTTTGGGATCTTTGTCTTGTTGGAAGATAAATCTCCGTCCCAGTCTCAGGTCTTTTGCAGACTCCAACAGGTTTTCTTCCAGAATGGTCCTGTATTTGGCTCCATCCATCTTCCCATCAATTTTAACCATCTTCCCTGTCCCTGCTGAAGAAAAGCAGGCCCAAACCATGATGCTGCCACCACCATGTTTGACAGTGGGGATGGTGTGTTCAGGGTGATGAGCTGTGTTGCTTTTACGCCAAACATATCGTTTTGCATTGTGGCCAAAAAGTTCGATTTTGGTTTCATCTAACCAGAGCACCTTCTTCCACATGTTTGGTGTGTCTCCCAGGTGGCTTGTGGCAAACTTTAAACCAGACTTTTTATGGATATCTTTGAGAAATGGCTTTCTTCTTGCCACTCTTCCATAAAGGCCAGATTTGTGCAGTGTACGACTGATTGTTGTCCTATGGACAGACTCTCCCACCTCAGCTGTAGATCTCTGCAGTTCATCCAGAGTGATCATGGGCCTCTTGGCTGCATCTCTGATCAGTCTTCTCCTTGTTTGAGATGAAAGTTTAGAGGGACGGCCGGGTCTTGGTAGATTTGCAGTGGTCTGATACTCCTTCCATTTCAATATGTTCGCTTGCACAGTGCTCCTTGGGATGTTTAAAGTTTGGGAAATCATTTTGTATCCAAATCCGGCTTTAAACTTCTCCACAACAGTATCACGGACCTGCCTGGTGTGTTCCTTGTTCTTCATGATGCTGTCTGCGCTTTAAACAGAACCCTGAGACTATCACAGAGCAGGTGCATTTATACGGAGACTTGATTACACACAGGTGGATTATATTTATCATCATCAGTCATTTAGGACAACATTGGATCATTCAGAGATCCTCACTGAACTTCTGGAGTGAGTTTGCTGCACTGAAAGTAAAGGGGCCGAATAATATTGCACGCCCCACTTTTCAGTTTTTTATTTTTTACAAAAGTTTAAAATAACCAATAAATTTCGTTCCACTTCACAATTGTGTCCCACTTGTTGTTGATTCTTTGCCAAAAAATGAAAATTTTATATCTTTGTTTGAAGCCTGAAATGTGGCAAAAGGTTGAAAAGTTCAAGGGGGCCGAATACCTTCGCAAGGCACTGTATGTGTTGTAATTTTGACCCTAGACTTGTAGCAAACTAACCAATTTCTTGACCCAGTTTCTTTCAATGTGTTTTGCCTGCCTATAGCCCTAGAAGAACCTACAGATGTCAGAGAGGTTGGGCGATTCTCCAGCTCAGGGCCCTCATTTATCAGCAAGAGTGGGAATTTCCTAGAAATAGTGGTTTTTGCTCTTTAGGGTATCATGCAATGGTCACTACGTAATACCACATTTTTACTGTATTCTCCCCTGAAAATATTCGCTCATAATGGTTGTATTCAGCTGCCAGATAAATTAGAACCCATACAATGGTTATATTTCTGTCTTAAGGAGTTGTCCTAATATTAAGAATACACCCCAGTGTAACATAACATTTGCTGGGCATATACATTAGAATTAGAAACCACCTATTTCAGGTTGGATCACCAACAATCTAATAGGAATTAGATGTTTGGCTGTCATTCTTTTGGTAAATCTTGGGAAAACTTGGTATAGGGCAAGTTAAATTTTAACATTTGTACTCAAGGGAGATCAGTCGAGAGCAAAGGTGTCTATCAGCAACTTAATCCTCTACCCCTGTCAAAAATATATGCATGCTCAGCTGAACCCAACCTATATGTATACATAGGTTCAGAGAAAGACCTGTCAAATAAGCCATTGGAGGTCCATGGCCATCTTTTTTGCTGCCCAGGATATTATCCCACTTCAGACATTCTAGACCAGTGTTTTTAACCCAAGCCAAGAAAAGAAGATTTGCCCCTGGCCTAACTAGTATTCTGATTTGTTTTACCATTGATATGTTTTGTTTTGTTAAATACACATAAAATGTATTAAAATGTACAAAAATATTGGGAATAACTTTACTTATGGAACAACATTCGTGGCATAAGAAATTCAATACTTTTTGCTTTGTTTCGTTCCTTGTCTCTTCATAATATATAGGAGTCAGTTAAGGTTAACAGAACACAATGACAAAAAATTTCCCCTAGAAATATTTTATGCTTATGTCTCAAAATCTTGAGTGATGGGTCTTGATCTTCATGCTGGTAATAGTTGCCAACATTCCTACCAACATTCCTTTTTCCTATCACAGTATTGATATTCAGTGGATGAGGATGGTGCTTACTTACTAAGTTTCAGCAAAGCATTGCTAAGTAGCTTATTTATGTGCAAGTCTTTATACTTGGAAATTGTATACAACAACTTGGTAACCCGTAATTGATAAAGGGGACATAAATTGTTGCCCTCTACTTTCCTGACATTATTCATGATATATATTGAAAAAAGTATTAGAACCAAAATAGTAGAGGTTTTGTATCCTTACAACAAAAACTATTGTACTCAAAGTATCGCTTCAGCTGAAAACATTGCTTGAACTCTGGATTTAGTTGTTGATCTCAGATTGAAACCTCAAGGACAACTTCTTATTATAAGAAGCAAAGATGTATGTAGTTGATTCAATATCTGCCGTACTTCCAACAACAGTCTGCCAGAACAATATGCCTATTGTGATAGCGATAATAATGGCCTGCAAGAATTCTATGCCCTAATATTTTACAAAAGATTTCAAAATTAATCTGTGTGCATTGTCCACATAAACCAGATAAAATCTGGATGACTCCAGAGTATTTAAAGCCAAGAACGGGGAAAATTACAAGTTCTACATCTCGTAAGAAAACTTTTCCCTTTGGCTTTTAGGAAAAATAAGAAAAGCGGTATACTCGCACCTTTTCCAAAACTTGGACAAATTACTACCGTGACATGAAGAAATTAAATAAAAACAAAAGATTAATTACAATATAAAAAAAAAATGCAAGCGCTGCCCAGGAAAACTGAGTATTCATTAATGTCGATATTAAAAGTGTGGCTCCTTAGATTTCACAAATGGCCACGTCAAACAACAAATACGCCATGTTTTCTTAAGAGGTTCACTAGCAGTTCAACATTAATTAAGGAAAGACTTCAGCCGCAAATCAAATTACCAGTTTTGTCAGATTTATTTACTGGTGTCCTTACGCTTATGTTAAGACAGAAGAATTTCTACATTCATATAGAAACATTATAATAACAAGACCTTAAATCATGCAATTGCTTCGGTAATAGTAATACAATAATAAAATGTTGCAATACGGTTAGCAAACTGGTTGATAATGTACCAAAAATTTCAGGTTCGGAAATAACCACTATGATACTCTTCGCTTCAGACCCTATGGTATAATAAGCGGAGGTCCAGGCGAGGTGCGTAAATATGACAAACAGTGTTACTCACCTCTTCTGGGCTTCGTCGTGGCATGCAGTGCAGGTCCTCCTCCTCTTTGGTCCTCTTCTGGCCTCCTGAATTATGCGATTGGGCTGAAGTCCAATCACAGGCCTCTGCAGTTTCCCAGGGCCACAGATATCATTCAGGAGGTCAGGGAACACCAAGGAACCTCCAGATGCCATGAAGAAACCCCAAAGTAAAATAATAGCAGTTTGGATTCAGACTGAACAAGTTTGCTCATGAGTGAGCTTTGCAAATATTTGCTAGACGAATCTCGCAAGGTTTGTCCAACCCTAAAGACAGATATGTGCCCTTCGGAACTTTATTATGTCTCCAAAAACAGCCACATACTATTATTCCTCCTCCACTAAATTTTACAGTAGACACTATGCATTCCAGTAGGTATCATTCTCCGGGTATCTTCCAGACCCATATATTTCCATAAGATTGCAGGATACCCTTCTATGGTGACCAATGGACATGACTTCATCCAAAGCTTGACATTGTGTAGTATGATCTTGTGCTTTTGTACACCTGCACAACCATGGGAACCCATCTTAGAAAGCTACTGATGCACAGTGTTTGTCATCTCCGGAGGATGTTTGTAGTGACAGAGGATACTGATTTTTTTAAGCACTTGGTATCCTCGATGTATGAATTTGCATGGTCTACTGCTTTGTGGTTGAACTTCCAGTTCGCAATAATACCATGTGGCAAAGGTGGCATCTTATGACAGTGCCACCTATAAAGTCACTAAGCTTTTCAGTATCACCCATACTGCAACCAATATTTGTCTATGCAGATTATATGGCAATGTGCTCGATTTTATGCACCTTTTTGCACTGGCTATGACAAAAACACCCAAGCGATAAAGATTGAAGAACCTTCAGTGTGCGTACTGTACCTTAACAGGAGACATCTTGAAGGGAATGTCCAGAAGTTTGATCTTTTTTAAAAAAATTAAAAGAGTGGCATAACAAAATAAAAAAAAAGTGATAATCACCACAACAATCCTCTGCCGCTCTACTCACCGTTTCCTGGTCCTGCTCAACCCACAGGAAATGGCTCTCAGCCAATCACTGCCTTACATGAGTCACCACTGAAGACCGTGATCGGTTGAGTAAGCATTTAATACATGTCGAACGGGACCAGGAAGTAGAGACCTGCTGACTTTATAAAAAAAAAAATAGTAAAGTTTGTCCACTGTGCAACAACTTTAAGTGGGATAATACTTCTTCACAGCCTTGTAATAGGGGAAACTAGTTAACAAAGCACTTAACCGCTAAAGTAATCTAAACCATTAAAGTTGTGTCATAAAACGGCAATTATATTATCAAATAAAGTTTTCCTATCCATAAACATTTTTGTGTTTTTGATGAAACGATTCACTTATCTCTAGTAATTACAAAGTATTTCATCAAGACTGACAGGGTAAATAGACACACAACTAGCAAAGAGAAGCACAACATAAATAGTTATGAGAGCAAGTTATAAAAGTGTCTGCAAAGCCTCAAAGGAATTACAACTAGCTAAGTTAAGTGGCAGTCAGACCAAATTCAATTTTTATTTTATTTTTTTATTTTTGCAAATTTGATGAAACGTTTTTGATACAACTACTGTACATTTTCTCTCTTCATGAGATATGATGATTATCCATGTTGGCCTTTACATGTATGGATGCATTGGGGAAGCTGAAGAAATCTAACCACCTAACTCCTACTGATTTCCTTGGCTCTATCTCTTTAAATTGTCTAATGTGGAACTGTTGGTGGCCATCTTCTAATAATCCCCTCGATCACAGTTGGGATTAAGAATCAGTGCAATTTATGGGTTAAAATTGCATTGACTAACAGGTAAATGGTGTATGAAGCTGAGAACCGTGGGGGAGTTTGGGAGCCTTTGGCTCTGTGTTCTGATGTTCACTGTCATAGACCACATTAGGTCTGCGGCCTACAAATTGGAAGGTTTCCAGTGTCGGCAGGAACAAGGACATCTATGCTGTACATGAAATGGGGTTAGGTGAGTATTTTTACTTTTTATTTTTACTTTTTTTTAAATTAGGTTAGACACTATTTTTGGGACACCTTTGCATTTGGAGGGCACTTTGGTGATCACATAATATTACTGTTAATGATGGGGCAGTATGGGACTATTAGGCTTGGCACAGTTACTTTGCAGGGACACTATTACTATTGGAGTACCCTGCTAGACACTATGGAGACACTATGATTGATACAATTATTTAGTGGGCAATACTACTGGTTAAGAAGAAAAATATCTGCTGAGCACAATTATTTGTGGTCAGCACTGTGTGGTGCTATTACTGTCAGGGTCACTGCTTCCTGGGACACTGAGTGTTGGGGCATCTGCTTAGCACTAGTATTGTTAGGGGCACTGTATGGCACTGTTTCCGGTCAAGGGCATTATCCTTACACAATTATTTTTGGTAGTAATACTTGTCTGATCACAATTATTTTTAGGGCGTCAATTTGTGTGACACAATTATTTTTGGCACCTTAGTAATATTGTGGGGTGAACATAGATATGTCATAATTGTCTAGTACTGCAATTTTATGGGCAGAGGCATAACTGGAAGCTCCTAGGGATGAGGGAGTGCAGAGACTACCGTCGCATCCAGGCCCAGGAGCTTTAAGAGGTCCATAAGGTATCTTTCCCAATCTAATGAGACCAGTATCATATATAATAGTACTATAGATAATATTTGGAGGGCATAGTATAGGTTTTGCTGGAGCTTCATGTTACGCCTCTGCAAAATATGTAATGGTGCCCTACTTATTATGTATCTATAATACAGGTGCCATCTTATGTCGTAGAGAAGTCATTGGGTCCCCCTAGACTCCAGGATCTGGTAGCAATTGCTAACTCTGCACCCCCTATATTTATGTCTCTGATTAGGGGTAGCATCTGAAGGACACTGGTAGAACCTCAAGATGGTGAATTTGTGTCAATAAGTTGAGATGATGATGGAAAAATGAGAAATGTAAGACATCTGGATATACAGTGCCTTGCGAAAGTATTCGGCCCCCTTGAACTTTTCAACCTTTTGCCACATTTCAGGCTTCAAACATAAGGATATAAAATTTTAATTTTTTGAAGAATCAACAACAAGTGGGACACAATCGTGAAGTAGAACAAAATTTATTGGATATTTTAAACTTTTGTAAAAAAAAAAACTGAAAAGTGAGGCGTGCCAAATTATTAGGCCCCCTTAAGTTAATACTTTGTAGTGCCACCTTTTGCTGCGATTACAGCTGCAAGTCGATTGGGGTATGTCTCTATCAGTTTTGCACATCGAGAGACTGAAATTCTTGCCCATTCTTCCTTGGAAAACAGCTCGAGCTCAGTGAGGTTGGATGGAGAGCGTTTGTGAACAGCAGTTTTCAGCTCTTTCCACAGATTCTCGATTGGATTCAGGTCTGGACTTTGACTTGGCCATTCTAACACCTGGATACGTTTATTTGTGAACCATTCCATTGTAGAATTTGCCTTATGTTTGGGATCATTGTCTTGTTGGAAGATAAATCTCCGTCCCAGTCTCAGGTCTTTTGCAGACTCCAACAGGTTTTCTTCCAGAATGGTCCTGTATTTGGCTCCATCCATATTCCCATCAATTTTAACCATTTTCCCTGTCCCTGCTGAAGAAAAGCAGGCCCAAACCATGATGCTGCCACCACCATGTTTGACAGTGGGGATGGTGTGTTCAGGGTGATGAGCTGTGTTGCTTTTACGCCAAACATATCGTTTTGCATTGTGGCCAAAAAGTTCGATTTTGGTTTCATCTGACCAGAGCACCTTCTTCCACATGTTTGGTGTGTCTCCCAGGTGGCTTGTAGCAAACTTTAAACCAGACTTTTTATGGATATCTTTGAGAAATGGCTTTCTTCTTGCCACTCTTCCATAAAGGCCAGATTTGTGCAGTGTACGAATGATTGTTGTCCTATGGACAGACTCTCCCACCTCAGCTATAGATCTCTGCAGTTCATCCAGAGTGATCAAGGGCCTCTTGGCTGCATCTCTGATCAGTCTTCTCCTTGTTTGAGGTGAAAGTTTAGAGGGACAGCCGGGTCTTGGTAGATTTGCAGTGGTCTGATACTCCTTCCATTTCAATATGATCACTTGCACAGTGCTCCTTGGAATGTTTAAAGTTTGGGAAATCTTTTTTATCCAAATCCGGCTTTAAACTTCTCCACAAGAGTATCATGGACCTGCCTGGTATGTTCCTTGGTCTTCATGATGCTCTCTGCACTTTAAACAGAACCTTGAGGCTATCACAGAGCAGGTGCATTTATACGGAGACTTGATTACACACAGGTGGATTATATTTATCATCATCAGTCATTTAGGACAACATTGGATCATTCAGAGATCCTCACTGAACTTCTGGAGTGAGTTTGCTGCACTGAAAGTAAAGGGGGCGAATAATATTGCACGCCCCACTTTTCAGTTTATTTTTTACAAAAGTTTAAAATAACCAATAAATTTCGTTCCACTTCACAATTGTGTCCCACTTGTTGTTGATTCTTCACCAAAAAATTAAAATTTTATATCTTTATGTTTGAAGCCTGAAATGTGGTAAAAGGTTGGAAAGTTCAAGGGGGCCAAATACTTTCGCAAGGCACTGTAAGTCTTTGCAAAGGCAAATCATGCTTGGAAGATGTGTTCATGATGACGATAAGGAAAGAGTAGGTCTACAATCAGAGAAAGCTCTATGTTTTATAGTGTTAACATTAATTTAAAATTTAATATTGATTCAGAGATAGCAAAACCCCCCGATACTATTCACCCATGGAACCCCCATGGTTTGGTCACATGTTGCTACTAAGTACTGTACTTCTCATGAACCTTCCAATTACAACAGTTGATCCCACCTCTCTAAGATTGGCTACTCCTCCAATGGTATATGTCAAATAATTTTGCATATAAACCCCTGACTACAGAATCAGGTTTTGTTTGTAGTCTGTTACCATGGAGATACATAATTCTGAAATAGAGCTGTGTACACAAAATGATACTATATAAAATTGTGCACAGATTTTAACTACAAAGATTTCTCTTTTCCTAATATGAACGAACATGCAGTGTTATATTACGTGAAAAGACTTTGTATATTTTAGGAATTCTAAAATAACATTATAAATGCATGCTAGCAGAAGAGACTAAGCGTTCAATGGAAATGTCAAATTTGCTACTATTAAGTTTCCATTACTACTATTTTCTAGTTCTAATATAGATGTTACATAGATACCAGAAAATATTGAGAGAGAGCAATATGGAGGAGGGAGAAATTTTATATTTAACTGGGAATAGCCACTCACTGTATGACAGGGATATCTCCATTTCTCATAGCTCTTAGGGGCATTTAGCATAGTGTGAAAATGCATTTCCATTTGAAAACTGTCCAAAATGTAATTATTAGAAGGGGAAAGAAGTATTAGAAGATGCACTCTCAGTACTGTAGTATCTGTGAATTTGCCAATCTTTGAAATAGAAGGTTTTCATCATGAAAAATTTCCACACTTGGGAATATTGCCATAAAGAATTCAACTGAATGGTCTGCTAAATGTATCAGCAACCTATATTACAATACTGAGTAATCCTTAATTACAAAAGCCCGGCCAATATATATAATTTTTATTTTTTTTAAAGAAAATAATAATAGTTGTATCATTTTAAAAGTCTCATTCTAGAATGTCAGCATTGACTCCCATTGTAAAAAAAAAAAAAAAAGTATACTGTGATATATACAGTACAGACCAAAAGTTTGGACACCCCTTCTCATTCCAAGAGTTTTCTGTATTTTCATGACTATAAAAATTGTAGATTCACACTGAAGGCATCAAAACTATAAATTAACACGTGGAATTATATACTTAACAAAAAAGTGTGAAACAACTGAAAATATGTCTTATATTCTAGGTTCTTCAAAGTAGCCACCTTTTGCTTTGATTACTGCTTTGCACACTCTTGGCATTCTCTTGATGAGCTTCAAGAGGTAGTCACCTGAAATGGGTTTCACTTCGCAGGTGTGTCCTGTCAGGTTTAATAAGTGGGATTTCTTGCCTTATAAATGGGGTTGGGACCATCAGTTGTGTTGTTCAGAAGTCAGGTGGATACACAGCTGATAGTCCTACTGAATGGAGTGTTAGAATTTGTATTATGGCAAGAAAAAAGCAGCTAAGTAAAGAAAAACGAGTGGCCATCATTACTTTAATGAAATGAAGGTCAGTCAGTCAGTCCGAAAAATTGGGAAAACTTTGAAAGTGTCCCCAAGTGCAGTGGCCAAAACCATCAAGTGCTACAAAGAAACTGGCTCACATGAGGACCGCCTCAGGAAAGGAAGACCAAGAGTCACCTCTGCTGCGGAGGATAAGTTCATCCGAGTCACCAGCCTCAGAAATCGCAGGTTAACAGCAGCTCAGATTAGAGACCAGGTCAATGCCACACAAAGTTCATGGTAAAATAGCTGCTAGGAAACCACTGCTAAGGACAGGCAACAAGCAGAAGAGACTTGTTTGGGCTAAAGAACACAAGGAATGGACATTAGACCTGTGGAAATCTGTGCTTTGGTCTGATCAGTCCAAATTTGAGATCTTTGGTTCCAACCACCGTGTCTTTGTGCGATGCAGAAAAGGTGAACGAATGGACTCTACATGCCTGGTTCCCACCGTGAAGCATGGAGGAGGAGGTGTGATGGTGTGGGGGTGCTTTGCTGGTGACACTGTTGGGGATTTATTCAAAATTGAAGGAATACTGAACCAGCATGGTCACCACAGCATCTTGCAGCGGTATGCTATTCCATCCAGTTTGCGTTTAGTTGGACCATCATTTATTTTTCAACAGGACAATGACCCCAAACACACCTCCAGACTGTGTAAGGGCTATCTGACCAAGAAGGAGAGTGATGGGGTGCTACGCCAGATGACCTGGCCTCCACAGTCACCAGACCTGAAACCAATGGAGATGGTTTGGGGTGAGCTGGACCGCAGAGTGAAGGCAAAAGAGCCAACAAGTGCTAAGCATCTCTGGGAACTCCTTCAAGACTGTTGGAAGACCGTTTCAGCTTACTACCTCTTGAAGCTCATCAAGAGAATGCCAAGAGTGTGCAAAGCAGTAATCAAAGCAAAAGGTGGCTACTTTGAAGAACCTAGAATATAAGACATATTTTCAGTTGTTTCACACTTTTTTGTTAAGTATATAATTCCACGTGTTAATTTATAGTTTTGATGCCTTCAGTGTGAATCTACAATTTTTATAGTCAAGAAAATACAGAAAACTCTTGGAATGAGAAGGTGTGTCCAAACTTTTGGTCTGTACTGTATATATATTTTTTTTAGTCCCTTTGTATAGGAATGCTTAGTAATATAAGCCTTCCTATGTATACATGCGACAAAAGCCTCTGACATATGCCAGTGTATAGGTAGAGTAACAGACTTCACCCATTGACTCCAATAGTTAAAAAAAAGATTGTCCTTTCCTATACAGGGAAAAAAAGTTATACAAATGCCTACTAGTCCAGTATATACCAAAAAGATACTCATTTAACATACTTTATAACATATTTTATATATTGATTTTTTTCAAATATTTATTAATTACATGGTTACTGTTTAACCTTTCCATAAAATAAATAAGAATTTCATTATTACATACTCTACATTTTATTTACCATTTCTTTACATATTATTATTATTATTATTATTATTATTATTATTATTATTATTATTACTACTACTTCTATTAGAATCTCTGTGTTCTGCCAGTAGCTTCTAGGCAGTCTGTGTCCAGATCAATGGAATAAGTTGTATAAAAATTACTTTTGTAGTTATTATTATTATTATTGTTGTTATAATCATCATTATTATTTTTATATATATATATATATATATATATATTATTTTTTATTTTTTATTTTTTATAGCAATTTTAAAATATAAAAATATTTTAAAACATATAAGGCTACTTTTGTTGAATAATTTTCAAGGCAGAATTTACTCATCAGCTTTTGTTTTCTGGCTACTGCTTTCTAAAAATTACACATACTCACTTGTTGAACAAAATAGAAGTTGCCTGTATGCTGATATTCATGATCAAACTCCTTCAAGATAATAGTTTGAGCTCTTGAAAATACTTTTTCTGGCAATTGTTTTAAACAAAAATTTAAGTCAAACAATTTTAGGTTACCATATCACGGTATCTATACAGGATATCTCCTAGTGCCTGGTTTAAGGGATCGTATTAGATTAGAAAATCTGGTCTACTTTTCATTTCTTTAAAATGGATCCACACTGTATATTTTATTGTGAGTTGAACTTTTTGTGAAAAAATCTGACCCTTTTGTGAAATCCTAAGCAACTACTTTATACACATTTCTCATTGCTATTGTGATTATAAAAATTTGTATTCAATGTTCTCATGTTTAATCATTTGAAGAAGTACTCCAGTAAAAAAAATGCCCCACCCCCATTTGAAAATAAACCTGTGGTGTTGTAATGTTATTGAATACATTTCTGACAGCTTTGATGTGAATTTTTGTGCTTTCCTCTGCAGCCCTGACCACCTCTGGAGCACATAACTTCACATCAGTAACATTATGTTACTCACAGACTCATGTTCAAACTGAGACATTTTTTACACTTTTTTCTTTATTTCATATCAAGAAGATTTACTAAACAAAACTGAGAATATGCTGTGAATCTAATTTATTGTGCATTTTATGCCTAAACTACAATTTTGGAAAAGTCTACAAAAATATTTGTGGTTAAGTAGAGTCGTAACACAGGGCAAATTCCTTAGACTATACGAACACATGTTGAGACATCAAAGTCATCTAAAACATTTGGTCATCCGCATTTTTTGAATGATTTTCATTAGAATCTGGCAAATTCTGCTTTGTAAATTTCTCCAATGTTTAACATTCATGACTTGTCAAATTGCTAAACTTTTTTGCTACAATTTCTCCTATTTTTCCAACTCATAAATTCTTAGAACTTATAGCGCTATCAATAAATCTCTTCCAATATACTGGCAATGACTGTACAAAGAGCATACAAAATATTTGCAATGACTGCTCCTTCCATCAAACAGACCTACCAGTAGATTGCTATGATCCTAAATTGGTTTCCCCTGTTGAATCATTTCCAATCAATGTGGATGAAAGACGGAAGACATATTTAATAAGAATTATTTTAAGACCGGAGACAGCTGAATAAAGGGACTAAAGGAATCTGAAGGCAATGGACAGGAACAGATATTTATTGTGCCTTTGAACAAGGTATGATTGTCATTACCATATTTAGATCTTATACACACTACAGAAATGTGTAGAATTCTGAGCCAAAGCTACTCTGGTGATTTCATACATTGATTTGTCGGAGCTAGGTCTCTGAGTCTCTGTTCACCTAGCTGTGCTGACCATGAAAATGGTTCCAATCCATCAAAAAGTAGAGCATGCCCTACTTTTTGATGGATCACAGACAAAGCTCAGCCGTGAACATTGGTATTGTGAATAGAGCCTAAGGAGGATGAGCTTCATGGCATGTGCAGAAAGGCTCTATTTTTTTTTTTTTTCTGTTAGATTTGTAGAAAGTCCATCTACAAAAACTTCAGTTTGTCTCCACTTGAAATTGAAGACAAAAAAGGAACAGTAAAGACCCATGCACCACTATGGGTGCCATATTACAGTTCTGTATAGCACAGAGATATATTACAGACATTGTTATAAATCATAACAAATCTGTATCAAGAAATGTTCTGTTCTTGCCCAAATGGCCCTTGTCTATTGGGATTGGAAAAACCACCAAGGTAGTCAATGGTCAGTTTTCAGAATTTTCCAGACCAAACTGGTATCATAGTATCCTAAAGCATATGTACAATGGTTTAAGAACCCGGGGCCAGGACAGTGTATGGTACTAGATCTGCCTAACCAGATCATTATTGTTTAGAGTTAATATTCCTATTTGTTATATAGAACTCCTTGGACAGCAGTACAAGATTATTTATTGGCTGGCGTTTATTCATATGGACAACAGATTTCAAGTATTTTTCTGCTATTTCTAATCTCCTAAACTTATTATCTCATGGTAATCCTTATTACAGTAATAAAGAGCTCTAAAAACATTTGTTATTTTACAAAGACAGCCAAAAGGATTACAAAATAGATGAAATGACGTTTCTCAGGAAAAAAAAGAAATATTCTGTTTTTCACATTTGAGTGATAAACTGGGTTGAGTAGTTCTTGGCAGATAAATATTCCGCATACCCATCTGTATATGTAGAGGATACAGTTCCAAAAGAAGTAACGTATTAATAAGATTATTAAATCATTCATTTTCTTAATTGTTAATTTAGAAAATCTCTTAATATTTCAGGCGCATTGCGGGAGGTTCCGTTCACCAGAAATTAAATCTAGATCTCTGGTATAACTCACAAGTTTTTTGATAGGTTGAGGTTCCCCCAGCCCACCTAGATTCTTTCCCCACTCTACCCCTTTTTTAAAAAAAAAAAAAATTAACAATTTTTCTGCTAAAAAAAAAGTCACATCCAACACAAATTGCAATTTTTCATGCCTTGTACGCCAGAAAATCAGCATGCTAGGTACAATAAATTGGTCCTAGAATGTTGAAATATGGCAAGAGCCAACAACTTGTACACAGCCACAAAATTGTGGAAATTCTGAAACCACATCACTGTAAGGGTTTCCTAAGCCAAAATTTTTTTTTAAATCACCTTTTGACCATCACAAGAATGCAAATGAGCAATAAACCAAGAAACTTGCTGTGCAACATTTTTCTAGAAATAGCGCCACTCCTTTCCATGGACATGTCCAGTAACAAAGTTCAAGCCCATATACAGGTGCATCTCAATAAATTAGAATATTTTTGAAGCGTTCATTCATTTCAGTAATTCAGTAATACAATCCATAATCAGCGTCTTCCATGATTGTGTGTCCTACTGAACCAGACTGAGGGACCATTTAAAGGCTTAGGAAACCTTGGCAGGTGACACTGAATTTACAATACTGAACTGAACTTACAATATTCTAATTTTCTTAGATTTGGGTTTTCATTACCTGTAATCCATAATCAACATTTACAGAAATAAAACACTTCAATTAGAACACTCTGTGTGTAAAGAATCTAGAAAATATAGGAGGTCACTTTTTTAATTTAATTACTGAAATAAATAAATGTTTCAAAGATATTCTAATTTATTGAGATACACTTGTAAATGAATAACAGACATAGCCTATAGAAAAAACTCTGTTTCTGGTAGACAAAAACAAATTGATTTCTAATTTTATAGCTACCTTTTATATCTGAAGGTCTTTAGAGATCTGACCACTTGGCAATTTTTTGAAGAGCTGTTTACTGTGGCAAAATAGTAAAAATTTTTCTAATTTCTGATTGATCAGAGGTAATTGGCCAGTGTATATTAAGAAGGCAGTCAATAAGGAAATTATTGTTTATCATTGATCTGGATCTATCATGTAAAATTATTGTCAACAGCAGTATGAGCAGTAAATGCGAGAACTACCACTAGACAACTGATACTTCTCATATACCTCCCCCCCACTACCACCAGTAAAAAAGATAATCCTGTTGGAGATATCTGTCAGGGGAAACTTTTTAAATCATTCATTGGTGGTTCAAAAAATTGTGCCAAAGGAAGCGTGCTGTTACTTTTTATCCACAAATTCTGAGATTTTTATCCTCCAACTATAGATAAGTATAACTTTACTGCAAGACTATTTATGGGAACATATTATAAAAGTTAATAATCAATAGTTTTTAATGTACAATTTACGAGGAAGAGTAGAATTTGGAGGCTATCCATTTTTAATATTTATATATTCTATGAAGTCAAACCTAAAAATAGTAATATTGCAGGCCACATAAGTCATGGCCCATTTACCAATCTGTGGCATGGGTTCTGTGACCATTTTTCCTTACAACACTTTACCAGAAACATAGAAAGCACGTTACCTAGTCTACACACACCCACTAACTCCACAGATCATGGAGAAAGGGCATCCAAACATATCATTTTATTGGTGGCAGTAAGATATTTCTTTTTCCAGTGGTTCCTATGGCTACATTCACATCCGCATCAGAGTTTCCTTTGGAGTCTCCCATACAGAGTTTGGCAGATATCTTGGACAACAAAGTTCTGCAAGCCCAACATTTTTGTCCAGAGATATCTATGAAAAAATAATGGACACCCAATGAACCCCATTATAGTCAGTGGTGTCCTCTGGGATCCGTTGTAGTCTGTCATTAGATGGACAGTTGATCCTCCAACGGACTAGAATAACAGACACTCTGATGCAACTGTGAATGTAGCAAGGTACTAGCAATTATAACACAAGCAACATTTCTACATAGTATAGGCCACCTCTACGCAAAAAAAAAAAACATATAGAAAAGGGCACAAGCAAAGCTTTCCTGAAATGGAGGGAACCTAAAAATCTTCATATATTTATGGCCAAATGCTGCTTTTTCAATATTTCATATAGATTATTATATAACACTTTTTATTAGTTCTTTTATTAAATTTGTTGTCACAAAAATATTGGGTTTTTCTTATGTTTGAGCCACCAAAAATCTGTTGGATGATGCAAGTGGCTAAAAGAAGCTCTTGTGATAAATATTTATCTATATGATATTTTTTCCCTGATATCTGAAAATTTGAATACACATTTCAGACAATCCCATGAACTCTTCCATATTTTAGTATTTACATATTTTAATAACATATTTTTAGATATTTAAAAAAAAAATTGCCATAGACTTTCCATTGCCATAAAATCAACAACTAGAATATGCTTTAAATTTAACACAAAATCATAAAGTTTTAAGGTTTGAAATTTATCATTGTTATTGAGCCCGAAATGGAAAAAATGCTTCTAAAAACTCAGGAAGAACAGCAGCAGGTCACCAAATTGTTCATTTCTGTATTTTTCATACCTGGTTGTCCTGGTAACGTCCTCACTTCAAAAACGTATCAAGACAAAAAACTGCATTCTTCCTCATTAGTAATGTCATTGCCATTCTCTGAACTTTTCCTCATTTCTTAAGTAGGGTTGGCTACTTTTTTGTTTTTGTTTTTTTCTTAAATTCAAAGGGATCTGATATATTTTATTTGGGGAGATATGTTTTAGTTATTTATACATTCCCTTTTTAGTGCAAAAAGGATGCTAGTGTCTAGCCTCCCGTAACCATCTATTATAGTCTTTTAAAGGTACAAAAATTACTATGATTTGGTTTCCTAGAAATATTCAAAGACTGGAAATGCATTTGGATAAGACCCTTTATACAGTAATGTGCAAAAGTTTTAGGCAAGTGTGGAACAAATTCTGCAACGTAAGAATGCTTTCAGAAATAGAAGTGTTAATAGGTTACTTTTCTCAATAATCTAAATGCAAAGTGAATGAACTAAAGAGAAAACTAAATCCCATCAATATTTGGTGTGAAATTCGCCCTTTGCCTTCCATCAATTCTTCTTACAGACAGTTTTTGAAGGAATTCGACAAGGAGGTTGTTCCCACCACCTTGGAGAACGAAGCACATATCTTCTATGGATGTAGGCTTGCTCCAATCCTTCTGACTCTTCATGTCATCCAAGACAGATTGGATGATGAGATCAGTGCTCCATGGGTCCATATCATCACTTTCAAGACTCCTCCTCCAAACGGCAAAGGTCATAACAAATATTGATTTGGTGTGGAAAGCTAAAGCAGATACAGGTCGTCTCATACTCAAGTAATAGAAGCAGAGCTGCAATTCCGAGCACCAGTGGACAGGGCTGCAGGTCTGGTCTTATTACGTGAATGGGAGCACAACTTCATCCGCTGCTATAGCATCCAGTGCCAAAACGGATCGATGGATCTGTGCGAAGTCCTGGTGTCATACCCCCTGAGATCAGATACTGATGACCTATCCTGTGTATAGGTCATCAATATCAAAATGCATTTAGGGCCAGAAAACCCCATTAACTATAATACAGTCAGCCAACTCCCTTTAAAAATAAGAGGTAGATAACAGATACACACAATGAAATATCATATTTTTGTTAATTTTTTCACATATTGTAGATAGCGCCATCTGAAGAAAAGTTGAAAATTGTTGCCTTTAATGTTTTCAAAACACACAACAAAAACTATTTATGATATAAATAAACATTACCTAAAATCACGAAAAATGCATAAAAATAACACCCAATCCAGAGGATCCAATTGGTCATCTTTATCCTGTTGTCGAGTGAATAAAATTTGATTTTTCATCTTCTCCTATTCCCACTGTTCTTATTTAAGCGAATATAACCGTCGCCGCCGTTGTTTTACCAAACACTTTTACAAAAATCAAATTTCATTTCATAATTGCATATTTTGAAAACATCCAGATCTTAATTATAGCTAAAGAGAATACCGAAATCTGCTAAAGAAAGTTATAGGAGCATAATTGCCATGCAGATTCCAAAAAAAAAATCTGAAAATGTTCAGGTTGCTATAAAGCTGAATTGCTCTTAAGTACAGCCTCATGGGGAGAGGAACTCATTGTATTATTTCAATGAACTCGAATGTGGGAAATCTTGAATTGGCTATAATAATCTGCCAAGTGTAAGTCTCTGTGCAAAGGTCAATTTTAGATAATATCTTCATATTCTACGTACTCAGAGTGTGTTCAGATTGTCTAAGGGCACCTGCTTGTTCTGGAGCCCATACGGTTCATCATATTAGCTTCTTTTTCTGCAAAGGCTCAATTAAATGCATTCACATTGTAGCCAAGACTTGGCCTAGCTAGCGCATGCAGCAGAGGTCTTATGAATAGTGGTATAATTTACATACCAAACTACCATCGTTCCTATGAAAGGGAAGGCTCTATGGGTAACTTTGCTGCAGCCGCTTAATTGCTGCAGCAATTCAGTCCAAAATATTAAGGGATGGGACGTAGACGGCCAATGTCTTCAATGCGCAGCTGTCTCTGCTGGGCTGTGTGTCCCAAAACTGGGGGGTGGTGTATACGTCTTGTTATGACAGATAAATGATTCCAGCTATGTCACAAATGATGGTGCTAGAAATAGGAAACCTGTTTATGAACATAATGACAATGGCCTCCACATCCCCCCCAGATATTTTATTTCTAAGTCCTGGGAAATGGTGTATCAGTACTCACCATATGTATTATCCCAAGATGTCGGTGTACTATGGGCTTTTTGGGCAGTGGTTTTATCTAGAAAGGTCCCTCAAAAAGAAGGTAGATCGGTCTCCTGCTATATGGATCACCAGTGATCAACTTTAATCTGCAGGTTTTGAATTTCCCACAGCGCCACCACAGGGTAAAAGGAGTATTACACAGCTGTTATTGAAGTCATTGAAAGAGAGAATTGGCATGGTCGTAACTACCAAAATTACAGAAATAGATGCTCCTATGGAGCCCAACAAATAAGGGGGACTTAATCCACTTATCCACCTAGATAAGTGATGACTATAGGTGAAGGAACTGTGTACTATATCCAACTACTGTGACATCACTATATGCATTATCCCTGTTGTATGACATCACAGTGTATTATCCCTGTACTGTGACATCACTGTGCACATTATCCTGTACTGTGACATCACTGTGTGTATTATTTCTGTACTTCGACATCACTGTATACATTTTTCCTGTACTGTGACATCACTGTGTTTACTATCTCTGCACTGTGACATCAATGTGTTTATTACCTCTATATTAAGACATCGTTTGTATTATCTCTGTACTGAGACATAACTGTACATACTATCTCTGTACTGTGACATCACTGTGTATATTATCTCTGTACTGTGACATCACTGTGTTTATTATCTCTGTACTGTGACATCACTGTGTGTATTATCCTTGTACTGTGACATCAATGTGTGTATTATCCCTGTACTGTGACATCACTGTGTGTATTATCTCTATATTAAGACATCAACCTTTGTATTATCTCTTTACTGAGACATCACTGTATATATTATCCCTGTACTGTGACATCACTGTATTCATTATCCCTGAACTGTGACATCACTGAGTTCACAATGAAAATCCAGATCTAATCACTAGAGGCGCTATAACACTAGGAACTAACTCTACTGAAATATCTAGGTCAGCATCACTATACCTGGAACTATATCTACACAAACAAAGATAAGATTACTCAATCACTAAATGAAAAGAGCAAACTGGTGTCTGCCAAGTGAGTCTGCAACCTAAAGTGCAGTCTAATATGATATTTGCAGCATTTAATATAATTTTTCTTCATAGACTTTGCGGTTATCTTAAGCTGGACATAGACATAAAACTGAGAGCATTCAACAAAAAAGTTATCCACTCTCTCCTATGGGCATGTGTACTGGAATTAGAGCTAGGGGAACTCCACAAGATTCGTTTTGCTGAATGTTTGTGGGTTTGTCCGCCAGTTTTGTTTTGGTCTAGCTTGTTTTGCATGACCTGAAAATATTATTATACACTGGAGTCTCTTCAGAAATCATTGTATAATAAGTGAGGGCCCAGGGGAGGTGTAGCAACATAATAAACACTTATACTCACCTTCACTCACCTCTCCAAGGCTTCCTACATCCAACACTCCATTGGGGTCCACTTCTGGCCTCCTGGCCAATGTCACACTCCCCAGAGGACTGCTGAGGGAAGTGCTTGGGCCTCAGCATTCACATGGGGTGCGGTGACATCATGACACTTCAATGCAAGTATCAAGACATCTTTGCACCCCACATGACTGCTGAGGTCCAATCACAGCCTTCAGAGGTCCCCAGGTGACCTATAATGTCACCCAGGAGGTCATAAAACCACCAAAGAGGACCCTAAAGGAGCCCAGGAGAGGTGAGAGAGGGTGAGTACGAGTGTTTATGTTTCCACATCTCCCCTGGGCCTCCAATTATCATACTCTGGGACCTAAAGTGATTTGTGGGTGGCTACCTTCAAAAGTTTTGGACCCAGGTGGAGACTGAAACTTTTGAAAAATTTGGGCTTGACTGGAGCTGGGTCTGGACTCTGGAGCTGTTCTACACTATTCTGCATATTTTCTGGATAAATCAAATCTTGTAAAAATCAGGGCAACTCAAGATAGATAGATAGATGTTGATAGATAGATAGATAGATAGATAGATAGATAGATAGATAGATAGATGATGCTATAGATACATAGATAGCAATACAATGAATGACTGCACCAGTAAAGTATGCACATAAATGTGGGTGCTCACCACTGGGAAAAGGTAGTATCCGTTCAAAACAAATTGTAAAAAACAGGCAGCACTCTGTAGTATAGTGAAGTAAAAAGTGGGTTTATTGCATGGGGCAATAAACCAACTTTTTACTTCACTATATTATGGAGTGCTGCCTTTGTCATCTTGTCAAAATCAGGCTAATGTAGTAGATAGATAGATAGATAGATAGATAGATAGATAGATAGATAGATAGATAGATAGATAGATAGATAGATAGATAGAGGCACTGGCATGATGGATGGATGGATAGATAGATGCGATAGATAGATAGATAGATAGATAGATAGATAGTAGAGGTAGATAGATAGATAGATAGATAGATAGATAGATGCGATAGATAGTTTAGTCTAGATAGTCGGTGCATTTAGTTGAGAAGATTGCTCCAGATGACACAGGGGCCTTTCTCCTGTGCTGAGTATAATCTTATCAGATTGAGCAGAATTTAGTTCTCAATTTTCTAAAGAGCAGTCCTCTAGTGACACCGCACCCCTGCTATAATATATATATATATGGTGCTGATCTGGTCCATTCCTCTGATCATGAGTCAGGCCTCTGAGATTATAGATAGAGCACTTTCTCACATCCCTCTCCTGAGTATCTGCCAGTGACTGATCATGTGTCCAGGCCGACGGTCAATGCAAAGAGCTGTGAGGAGGTGAAGGCAGGACATGTACATCAGTGTATAGGTTTATTATTGTGTGTGTATTGTCATTCTTGTATTATTAATAGACACATACATTATTTCTATTTCCTGCTGATTCTGTATTATGGCGATGTTCACGTGTATTTTTCAAAAAGAAAATCTAAAACCCCAGGCTGAAGCTCAGAAACTTCTGCTGCAGATGTGCAAGTAGATTTCAATGTAGATTAGTGGCATTGTCATTCCATGCAGAATCTTTGCAAATAAATTGTAATATCTGCATGGTGTGGATGGTTCCATGCTGCAGGTCAATGTATAATACCCCAGCCAGCTGCGCAACAATGGCAGATTCTTAAGGATTAAGGGGCAAAAACCATGTCATGCATTGACAGAATCCTAAATTCATGAACATGGTGTATCTGCTCACAGAGGCAAAGCCTGAAGCTCCTGTGCCCCAATACAAAATCAGTAATAGGGCCTCTAGTGGCATAATCGGGGTATATTTTAAGTGGCAGAGGGACCCTCGGGGATACTACTACTGCTGCACCCCCTATAACTAAGCCCCTGTCTCCCCCATTTGTCCTCTCTTTTGTCTCTCACGTGTTCCTCTTTGTTGTAATATTTTTTTCTTTCTGGTTTTTATGACTGATATTACTATTTATATAATGTAGTAGTTTTTTTTCTTTTTTTCATGTTATAAATATTCTCTTCATTCTCTCCTATTTTTTTCTTTATCTTCTCTCTCTTTCTTTGTCTGTATTTCTTTTCTTTCTTTTTCTTTTTCTTTCTTTCTTTCTTTCTTTCTTTCTTTCTTCCTTCCTTCCTTCCTTCCTTCCCTCTGAACTATTCTCTATACATATTCTTTTCATCCTCTTCTCACTCCCATTTTCTTCTCTCTAAACTGATTCCCTTTCACTCTCTCTTTTTATCTTTATTTCTTTTATCAATTTTATTCTCTCTACTCTCTGTCCCATTCTCTCTATACTTTTTCTATTTCACGCTTTCTATCTCTTTCTATACTTCTCCCCTTTCCTTTCCTTCCTTTCTTTTTTTTTTCCTTCCTTCCTCCCTCCTTCTCTACATTTTCTTATCTATCTTTTCCTTCCCCTCTCTCTCTGTCCTATTCTCTTTATTTTCTCTCTTTCACACTTTCTTTTCTATACTTTTCTTTCTTTCTTTCTTTCTTTCTTTCTTTCTTCCTCAGTTTTCTTATCTATCTTTTTCTTCTCCTGTCTCTCTTTATTTCTCTGTCCCTTTCTCTCTATATTTTTCCTCTTTCATACTTTCTTTTTCTCTCTCCTTTCTCTCTCTCTCTGGTTTCTCTCTGATAGACTTTTTATTTTAGTGACTACTATATACCATGCCCTGCACACTGCACATGCACAAAAGTCCTGAGATCCACCACACACACTGTACATGTGGCTTGTATGAAGCTGCCTGTAGATATTAGTCCCTGCGGTGGGGTCAGCTCATTGAGTCACCCTTCACTGCCTGAGACACCAAGTAAGGAGCTGCACATAATACGCTTCATTTCCAAGTACAGATCCCACTTCATTAGTATTGCTTCCAGTCATCCCATAAAACACAAGTCATCCATGGGTTCTGAATACCTTCCTCCCTGGACCTGGCACTGCCTTTCATGATTGCTTCCCTCTGTCCAGACACACAGCTCAGCTACATAGCACAGCTACATAGCACACATACATAGCAGTCCTTGCCCACCGCCAGCATCTTGTACATGGACAGGGTAAAGCAGGGGGGATTACTAGAGGCTAGCTCACACTTTCCTCCCCTCCCAGTACAAGGCAGGCAGGGCGGGGACAGCTCTCCTCTGTGACTGCATCATTTACA